>JABUQX010021717.1:5000-7500 GCA_015478945.1 Trachelipus rathkii
CAATGTTGGGTTCATCCCTGGACCAACAACCCGCAACTAATACCCCTTACAAAACCCCGCCATTCACTTATATTAAGTACCTTTCTTCTCGTATCTGCCAAGCTCACATTCCTCTCCTCCAGCATTCCTTTACTGACTCAATCCACTTTTTCTTCGGTCTCCCAGCCGGTCGATTCCTAACACACTCACCACTGCTATACATCCACTTAACCAACGACTATCATCCATCCTTTCCACATGACAAACCATCTTCAATGTACATCTCCGTTTATTCTCTCATTTACACTTTTCTTCACACCACACAACCCCTATACGTTCATTCCTCATTTTATCAAAATTCGTCTCACACCTAAACAACACCCTGAGTTGTCCATCCGAACACATTGTACTAGATCTATTACCTCTTATTCCACAGACCATAGTTCCACTACTGTACATTAACAAAGGTAACAACATACCCTCATGTAAAGACCTTAGCGCACATCACACTTAGTCCTTTTTACAATCACAAGGATTTAATAAGCAGAGCTACTCCTACATTCACAACTTTTCTTACTGCATCTCCATCTCATCCGTTCCCTTTTCATCCAACATATATCCTAAATATTTAAATTCAGACCCTTTTCCAGTTGCTCACATCCAACATAACACCTCGCACCGAGGACTGTCTTTCACTCACAACCATAACCTGCTCTTATCTACGTTTACTTTCAAACCATCCTTTTATTACACACGCTGCCAAATCCCTCTATCAATCCTCTCAAACTCTCTTAGATTCGCCACAACAAAAGCAAATCAATCCGCAAATAATTAAGTAGGGTACGGATATATATATATATATATATATATATATATATATATATATATGATAATCTTTATATATATATAATATATATATAGTATAGATATAGTAATTATATATATATATATATTAATATAATATATTATAATCTATATATATATATATATATATATATTATGGTTTATTATTTCTCATTAACGCAAAATAATATTTTTTCAACTCAGATATCCTCAAAAAACTATCAATAGTACATGGGAAAAGGAATACTTGCCGGATGCTGGTCCAATTTTAAGTGGCGGAAAATGTAAAAAAAAAAAAAAAAAAAAAAAAAAAAAAAAAAAAAAAAAAAAAAAAAAAAAAAAAAAAAAAAAAAAAAACTAACAATTTACTACATCTAAAAGGAATACATTTTTTGAATCCTTGTAAAATTTTAGTTAGGAAATGTAAAAAAAAAAACAAGAAAAAAATATAAATAAAAATAAATATTGGCCTATTTTTTTTTTAGGAGCAGGGAAATTATATATATATATAGCTATATATTATTTGTAATGGTATTACACGGCAATTTATGGGGGCTCGAGCCGACGGGGAACAACAGGGGGGGGGGACGTTTTCCATACCCGTAGGGGAGGGGTAGAGGAACCCCCGCGACACCCAAATACCAAGAGCGGGGGTTCCGGACCCTCCCCGGAGGGGGGGCATTAGTCCTACCCGTAGTTCCCGGAAGGCCGAGAGACCGACTCCTACCATCGGGTGCGGTAATATCCCTTGGGGTATTCTTATGTAAAAAAAAAAAAAAATTAATGGAAAGTCTATTTATTTTAACGAGGATAACCAATAAAAGGTCTCTATAGAAAATCAATAGCTAAGCATAATGAGAATGTTAAAAACAATAGATACATCTTGAATATTATCATAAACTGCATTAAATTTTGTGGAGCATTTGAGTTGGCCCTAAGAGGACATAACGAAACTGAATTTTCAACTAATCCAGGCGTTTTTAGAGGGCTATTGAACCTCAGTGCTGAATTAGATGATTCATTAAGGGTACATTTAGAGAAAGCCACTGTTTTCAAAGGAACTTCTAAAACAATACAGAATGATCTTCTCCAAATTATGCTCGAAATATGTCACGAAGAAATAAAAAGAGAGATTCATGAAGCTGAATTCCTATCTATCATTGCAGATGAAACCAGTGATGTTTCCAATTCATTTCAAATGGTTGTAGTTTTTAGGTGCATAGTAGAGAGATTTTGGAATTTCGTTTCACCAGAAAAGCATGATGCTGAGACACTCAGTACTTGTCTTTTAAATGAGGTTGAAAAATTAGATATCAAAGAACATAAAGATAAATTAATATCACAAACTTACGATGGCGCTAATGTTATGAGAGGCTCATCTGGTGGAGTTCAGGCTAAGTTAAAACAAATATATCCAAGAGCTGAATATATACACTGTCATGCTCATCAGCTTAATTTAGTAATACTAAATGCCGCATCAGTTAACAGAAATGTCCGAATATTTTTTGCTAATCTTCAAGGCATATGCACATTTTTTTCCACTAGTCCACAAAAAAACGCAGTATTGGATCAAGTAGTGAAAAGACGTCTACCTCGCTCAATCTCAACCAGGTGGAACTTTCATTCAAGATCTGTAAATACAGTTTTTGAAAATATTGACGAAATAAAAGAATGTTTT
>JABUQX010021718.1:0-22500 GCA_015478945.1 Trachelipus rathkii
AGTTACAAGAAGATGTTTAAGCTTTCTAAATTTTTTTTTCAGTTTTATATTTTTGTAAATACAGTTTTGTTTAATCATTTACGTTTTTAATTAGGTAAACTATTTTTAATCTAATTTCGAAAAACTTTCGTTTTTTTCTGTCCTCTTATCTCATTTTTAAATGCTGTGTTGTTGTTGTGGTTGTGTGTGCATTATTGTGGTAAGCGGCTTTTGCACTGAATTGCTGGGGCTTTCCTATCGACTTTATCGCATCCGCGAGCTTACTCTCTAACTCTGTCGTGGAGCCGCCATACTCTAATTCAACCCCCAACAGCACTTGCATGGCTTGTGGAGGACACCTGAAGATTTATCTAAAAAATTCATCCTCTAACTCGTTTAATATAATCTAACATAACATATTTCCCTTAATTTGCACGCACTGCGTCTAAAGGTGTAAAGTATTTCCTACTAAATTGATCATAACTTATCACCTATGCCACGATCTTAGTCTCTGATTCTCTCTAGCACTTCATCTGATTTCTGTGGCTTAAAAATCTTTCTTCTCCTTTTACTACAATAATCTTGTGCTTCTGCTTCTGTTCTCCTAACAGAACAGATTTTCACACATTTTGCTGGATATCTTACTGCTTCTCCCGAGACTGTTATATCTTCTCATCCAAATTCTGAGGTCCACTCTATTTAGGGGATTTCAATACCCACAAAAACCATGCCGAAAAAAAGCGGGGTTTGGCGGTTAGTAAAGCGACTCAAATTCATTCAAGCATTCTCTGATGTGGAACTCCGTTAAAAAATGGCAGAACTCCTTGTTGCCAGTAACGTCCCAACCAATTCTTGAACACCACTTGACCTATGTTTCACCACTATTCCTTCTCTCTATAAATACCACCACCTTAAAACTCCTATTGGTAGGGGAATCACAGGCCACAGCCATATATATGCTGAATTTTGTACTTTCTCTCCAGCAGCTCCATCCTGCTACGCTTTCTTAGCGCTTCAGTCAGACCAGGTGGGGCCCTTGCGTTGCCTACATAGCTTTAATTGGAATGACTTTACTTTGTCTCTGGCACTTGGGAAAGAAGCTTTTACTGTTCTAAGGTGGGAGCTTTTAGCCTTCGAGAAATGCGTTGTTGATGGGATGAGCAGGTTCATTCCCTTCTTCGACTAAATGCACTAACTAATAAAACCCGCTCAATCCGCTAATGGTTTTCGATCGGTAAACGTTTCTCTCTTTACACAATACGGCCCTGCAGAGGCTAGAACCAGTGCACGATATCGAGTGGAAAAATTCTCGTTCTCTATCACTCTTGCTAATTTTCATTCAGCTGAAATCGTTGCAGGGATACTCTTCCCGAAGAGCAAAAGCGGGCTTTCATCAAACAAAAGTGCGCTAACCTCCCTTGGTTCTCCTACTGACGAATCTTTCTGGCCTCTTGCCAAAAACATCTCCAACAACTTCTGTAAATCATCTTTCCACTCCTCTTGTCGATCTGATGATGGTTCACCTGTTAGCTTACTAATTGCATCCCAACTGAAAAGGCCAATCTCTTCGGCCTCCTATTTTCCTCCTCTCAACCTGGACGATTCTGGCATTCCCCCTCTCCCCCTCCTTCTCCTCTCAGGTGTCCTATGCCTTTGCTTGTGATTACAGTCATTTCATTTGATCAGGTGCATGAGCTCCTGAAAGCTGAAGACGTTAGGAGGCAGGTGGCGGATGGCATTCCTCCCACACACACCACCGGGTTTTACCGAGGGGTGTTAACTTTAATTACTGTCTTTAGATCCCTCGTTCAGCCTATATTCCCATCACACCATGTCTCAATACTAACACTTTCCTCAGTGTTTGTAGCTTGCACCATGTGTCCAACTATTTTCGAAGAAAGAGGAGGCCACTCCCAGTCGCTACAGGCTTTCATCACTTCCCTATAAGAGAGGCTCACTTAGCTTGGCTGGGCCCTATCTAAGATCTTTGAAACTCTTCTCAACTCTCACATCTTATAGATAATCTGGAATCTCATTCACTTCTTTCCCAGGTCGCCAGTACGGCTTTCGGCACTCGAAAAGAGGTCTACTGGCGATATAGCTTTCCTATCTTACTTTTGAAGGGATTTATGGTTCCACCGCTCTTCAGGAACTACCGGGAGACTTTGCACGTGGTGGCGCAGCTGGAAGAGAGAAGAGAGAAAGCTGTATCCAGCTTCCCGACCAGCAGGTGCAGCTAGCTTTTCCCAACGTCACTTTTTGCTCTCCCAAAGCTTCTCAGCTTTGGGTTTCCCTCCTCTCTTTGGCTTATACTTAATATCTATAGTTTTCTTTAGAATGAGCTCCAAGCCATCAGTTTACACATTTGTTGATGGGGCGACTTCTTCTTCCTTTTCTGTCAATAGTGGTTTCCTCAGGGTTCACTGTCTTATCTCACTATATCCCTCTTCTCGTATGATCTCGCTGCACATCTAACTCACACTGTTCACTCATATGCCGAGGACTCGGCCCCTTCATTTTCATTAGCGCACTCTGACTCAATTCTGCCAAAACTAAGCACACACACTTCTAGAATTTTGCCTCTCGGCAATCACCGATTCTATTCTCGCTGATCTGAATTACTAGGAATTTTCAGGGTCCCAGGAGGGTCTTGCGGATGAGACAGCCACAGCTGAGAGAGGGATTCAGATTCTTTAAAAACTCAGCTTCTACAAATCTCCCTCTCTAAAAGACCCACTTTTTAACTTTCCTATCTCTTTCGACGGTTCTCTCACGTCTCCACCCCACCATTTTTTGACCAATATAAACATCTTGCCCATGCTCAGAGCAAGAAAATGTCTTCCCAGAAACACTCACACACATCCACAGCAGTTGCTAGGGCAGAGAAAGCCTCAAAGAAAACTGGGGAGTTCTATTTACACTGCAGAAGACTTTTTCCACTCTTCCCAGGATTGCTCAACGCTAGCCACAAGGGCCTCATCAGCTAGCTTGTATGAATTTTTGCTCTCATATCTTCAGGAGGGGGCTCTGGTTTCACCACGGCACCAGTGAGATAGGGTCGAGTCAAGAATAAGAAGCTTATAAGCTTGTCCTGGCACATTCAGTTCGCACCCTCTGTCTTTGCGGCGCGATGTTGGTACTTTAACTCTTTTCATCTCTTTTCCATAGGTACCGCAGCGGCAGGTGCTCGAGGAACACCCTATCACTCATGTACCACCACCTTTACGTCGCCCTCGTATCACTAGGGGTGCTGTGTCTGCGTTTTGTGTTGATATTGGGAACTCCAGGCTAGTTCGCTGCGGTGCTTCCATCTTCCTGCCCCATCTGTTCTGTGGAATTCTCTTCATCTTCTGTGTTTCGCCTGCTGAATTTAATCTCCCCACTTCAAAGCCTGCGTCTGCGTCTCATCTGCGTAATTTACTTTAGTTGTTGATTTGTGAGGCAGCACCACTCCTTGAATAGGGCTCTGCCCGTGAAATTGATGTGTGTTTATCTCTGTAAAAAATATATATATACTCACTCTATATATAGTAGCATCTTAGTAATACCAACAAAAAAACTATTAAACAAAATAATAATATAATATATATATAATAATAATAATGAAAAAATAAAAATAATATAATATATATATAATAATAATAATAATATAATATATATAATAATAATAAAATGACCTATTGTAATAAACCAACTGAAAAACGGAAATAAACTAATGAAAATAATAATAATAATAATAATAATAAAAATAATAATAATAATAAAATAATAATAATAAAATAATAATAATAAAATAATAATAATAATAATAATAATAATAATAATAATAATAATAATAATAATATGTAATAATGTAATAATAATAATAATAATAATAATAATGAGAAAAAAATTAAAAAAATTTTATGAAAGATAATAATAATAATAATAATAATAATAATAATAATAATAATAATAATAAATAAAATAAATAATGAATGAATGAAAAATGAAAAAAAAATAATAATAATAATAATAATAATAATATTAATAACTAATAATTAAAAAGAAAAAATAATAATAATAATAATGAGCAATCAATAATAATAATAATAATAGTAGATGTTACCTTAATAACTTTTGGAGAGAGGATAATGTAACTATTTTCAGGAGAGGACAACTAGGGTTACAGGTTACTAACACTGAATATAAATTTCAATAAAATGTTTTGTAGTTTTCACAATCACTTAAATATTTCGTAAAACACTTGGTCATCTTTAAAGCCGCTAGCTTGCTTTTCCACTGATATGAAGCGTCACAAGACCTTGGTACACGATTTTATTGAAATGAGTTGACTTGCTATAACAACAATCATTATGCCAGAAAGAGTTTACCGGCTTCATACCATTTTGTACCTAATTTTAGAACGTGAGGAAGGTAAAATGAGGAAGATGCACCCACATATGTTCATCCATTAAACGCGGAACTATTTCACAACTTAACAAACACTAGGTCATATGAAGAAATAAAAAATATGATGATGGGGGCTTTTCGTCCGGAGAAAAGAGTTCAATAATAGAAGGTTTTCCTGCAAAGGGACAAATAGTCAAAAGAAGAAGGAAAAAGAAAGAAATCAGGAGGGAAGGACACACACACACACACACTTACTCACACACACACACACACACACACACACACACACACACACACACACACAAAACACACACACACACACAGACTCACACACACACTCAGCTTTGATGACTCAGCTTTGATGCCTCAGCTTTGATGCCACATCAGCTTCCCCCAGTGCACCTCCCAGCACCAGTCAGAAGGAGAGAGGGAGGGGCGGAAGAAAAGTTTTGAAAATCCACTCCGACCTTACACACACACACGACGCTTCGCTTTGATGCCTCATCTTTGATAGCTCAACTTTGATGGCACTCAACACTGATGTAGCTCAGCACATTGATGGCACCCTATATTTGATGGTTCAACTTTATTGGTAAGCACCGATATTGATGGTTTCATCTTTGATGAGATTACCCTATCTTGATGGTTTCAGGTATGATGGCTCAGCTACATTTTGATGCTTCCAATCACTGTAAGGTATGTCTAGGGTATCCTATGAGAGATCCCTAGGTGTGTCAAGATGAGTGCCAGGTGAATGCCACATAGTGACCTGCACATGAGGAAGTGACGCTCCATGAAAAAGATTTGCTGAGCCAGTACCACTCTGAGATTATGCAAGTAAGGTACTTACATAATGTAACTGGGAGGAGGTTGTACACTTGGGTGCCCAGCAGGTGCTTACTTTTCAAGCCTTTTCTATCCTCTGAGCCTAGAATAGCCTATGTGAGGTGTCTGCTCACGGGTCTACCCCTAGGTTATAAGTTATGAGGAATCGATTGGTGTATATTATAAGTTGCTAGGATGCTTCCTACTATGAGTTCGCCTTTCTAGCAATTCTAGCATGACCAGAATAATAACTGTCTAAAGAGTTACACACATTTGGGCAGTAAACATAACGTTTCGAGTCCACATCCGCAGAGTGACCCCGATACGATTCCCCATGCAGCGCGTGCGCCCGCAGGCAATATTCCGCGTAGCCGCCGCGTGCGCCAGCGAAACGATACCATTACCACGCGGAACGATAAATATGATGATATCAGTATCAAACTATTCAAAAGAATTTCTTTCAATCTAACTACTATGAGGTTATTTATTTTATTTCATACTTAAACATTTTTTATTAAAAGCACATATACATTACAGACCTTAAAGCAGTAAAACAGTAAATCAATAGAAAGCCTCAGTCGCCACACATACATAGCAACAAGGGGATTAGTAAGGCTTTGTTTTACTACTAACTTTACTGTATATATTTATTAACATTATGTTTTATTTTTGTTTTAATACTTTTTGTTTATAAATTTTTAAAATTGTAATGTAAGAAAAACACACACACAGTGTGTCTGTTATATAAACATTTTAAGACTTATTTTACTATTTTACTTTTCTAAAATTGTACGAAATTTTTATTAAATATTAATATATATGTATATATATAATAATATAATATATATACTCTATATATATATATATATAAAGCTATTTTGGAATAAAAATATTATTGGAACTTTCATATAGCTCAAATAACTCTTTACTAATAACATAATAATAACAATATATATATCATATCATACTATCTAATAGAAAAAAACTAATAATAATATGGCTTGAAAAAATAGTATGTACAATAATATAATAATAATAATATATAATAATAATATAATAATAATATCAAATAATCTATATATATACGGAAGTTTAAGGGATGAGAGTAAAAATCGGCGTTCATTTTTAAAGCATTTATTACGTGATTAGAGCTATAAAATCCGAGTACGATACAATATCCATACTGGAAATTTTTAACGCATCAAATAACTATTACAAGTTTATTAAAACATACATTATTTAAAAGCATATAATGAAATACATCTAATAAACTCCACATAAATTAGAATATAAGGGTTGAATGGGGTAAGACATAGTTTTTACATAGCACATTATTATATTTTAAAGCTAAGGTGATATAATGATTTACAGTGACCAGCTCAACTTTAGTTCTAAGGAGATCAATTTAGCTATTAGGGAGACAATATCGTTTTTGACCTATAATCAGAAATCCAATGACCAGATGAATACGAAGCAGGTATCCTTCTTCATCTTTATGGCGTTTACTTCATTAATAGCGAACACTTCTAAAAAGCGAGGCTCATTTTTAAACACCGAATTTATTCTCTTAGCTACATCAATATATGTACACGCCACGTTGCGTTTTCGGGCAATTTTCACTAAACGATTGATGTTCAAGATAGACCACTTACTGTTAATGGGTGATTGTAGACCTTGATCAAAAGAGAGACTTAGTCCCTAAATGTACCCTTTCTCAAAAGTTTAAATGATAGGCGTTACAGGCTGAAAAGGTCTGCAGTAAGATCATATGCGTATAAATTACTATTCTTTGCGTATTCTTTAAGATTTAAGCCTGTCCCACTATCATTACATGATACAGTATTGGCTATTAAGTCGTAAAAAGGACGAGTACAGAGAGATAGGTCTCCGTTGTATAACATTTCATAATCACGTCCGTGAGGTAGCCATTCACATGTAACTAATACCCCCCCTAAAGTAAGAAAAGGTGTGAATTTTAGGGTGACTTTTTATTAATTCCTGAGTAGGATTCCATGGTTCCACATCCCTATTATTGACTTTCTGTGGTAAATTTCCGTTCAAAATGTTAGGGATATTGATACTCGATAATCTTGAGTGGAAATTATAATTATTTGGGTTTCAACTCTCGTAATAGGATATTTTAGGCTTGTAGTAAATCAAAAGCAGCCTTTTCGCAATTTCCAAATGACCTGTGGGTGATAGATTTTACTTTCTAACACATAGAGATAAGCCTCTAACAGTTTTTGAAACAGGTTCTTGGCAATACAGCTGTAGCAGGTAGGTTTCTTGTTTCAATCGAAAACCAAAATCTAGGCTTTGTTAGTAGTAGCAGGATCTAGTAATCTTACAGAATCGGTTTTAATTGCTCCAGCATACGCTATTACATTACAATTTACGGTATAAGATGCATCAGTATATTTTTATGACTTTAGCTGCTTTATCTATATGTGCAGCCTCATCTTTGAAACAAAACAACATGATTGGAGATGAGATTGTTTAGCATCGGTCTGAATAATTGATAACAAAATGCCTCTTATAGCTTCTTATAAGGAATAATTAGCTCGCTGAGCATCTAGTGAAGGTTTCCGTTAAGATATGACCTTCAACCTGAAGTAACATGTATACAGAAATTTGATTCTGTATTATACTCTATGGTCGTCACCCGAAGGAAGATCTGTACCATCAGGTTTGTGTCAAATTTCGTTTTTACATTAAAAAACACATTAGATGGGGTTCTAGGTATTTGATCAGTAAGTAGCCTGGAATATTGAACCTAGAGGAACATCTGTTTGGTAATTGAATGCATAGGATTAATACTGATAAAGTTGGATTGCGCTGGTACGTGCTAATGTCTCTGGGTAGTGGTTTTTATGTGGAGATATTGTAGATCAATTCACTCGTTTTGTTTGTGACAGGACAATCAGGACTAGAGGATGAAGAAATGCATCTTGTATGTGTGAGCTCTGCTCGTATAATGAACAATTTCATGAAAAACGTTACTTATATACAGTAATACGCAGCTCATGTAAAAGTTAACAGTTAGTAATTAAATAGCAAATACATCAATACTTTTTTCTAGAGTTTTTTTATTTCGCTTAGGGGTTTTTCTTGCTATCTCAGATCAATTCTGTCTTTTCCCTCGACCCATTGAACCTGACATTTTACGTGTCTTATTTTACGCTTAACATCAACCAACATTCATCTGAAACATCGCCAATACGTCTTTTTAATGATGCACGGGGGGTTAGCTCCTGCCGAAATATCTTGAATAGTATGCAAACCTGTTCTTTATAGCTTTTTTTACCTATATATTCCCCACCTCTCCTGAGTAGAGGCCTTGCACTTCTCCATAACTTGGCAAAAAATCCACCCAGACCATACCCCCTCTGCATTTTTAACCCTCTGAACACCCTTTCATCTTCCATTATTACAGGAACGTCTTTCTTATACTACTCTTTACACTGTGAGAGTATGTCAATGAATGAAAAAATAATAACTGACTACACCCCTTAATATATTAATCCCATACGGCTTTAGTTACTGCGTCTGATGTCTTCTAATATGTAAACTTGTGCACAACAATGCCCAGTATTGTAAGGGAAAGGGATTTCCTTCTACATCTTTTAATATGCAGAGCGTACGAGAGTCCCAAAATTTGATTATTCAGAGAAGAATACGGGAACAATAGGGAATGTTATACTTTACTCTCTTTGGAAATAATACTATGTGACTAGTTTCTTAATAAAGGAGCTTAGTAATTACCATACATATTGATGATCAATATATTTGTATATACATAACTATACCGTGGATGGTTGAAGCATTCTCGGATGGGGTACATGTATAATGCAGTAATCGGTCTGCTTCATTCGTTTTGTTCATGCTGAGTCATGGAGTCATGTCTCCACAGATAGTATAAACTTCCTTCAAACCATAGTTAAGGGATATCATGAGTATATCCACTCATATACACGTTTTGTACGGATAAGTTTACGTGCCATGGTGATCGTTTGAAGAAAAACCAATATCACGGTCTCGCAAGGTTTACACTTACTTTTGATCTAAAAGATATTATTGACTTTTTATCTTCATAGGTAAACGCATATCAAGTTTTGTATACAAGTCCTTACACAATAATACTCATATCAAAAGAGATGCGTTTAAATAACTAAAAATAGCAGGTACGGATTTAAAATATGCCTTCAGCAGAACAAATTCTTCAAAGAAGTATTCTTTGTACCAATTGTAGTCGCATTCAGCTTTTGGTACTAATTGTAGTCCTTTTCCCAGGATCCGAGTATCTTCATTGTAATATGTTTCACACATCTAGACACTTCTGTAACACTCCATCCATAATAGATTGTGAGGCAAATTTTCTATGTCCGTATTTAATATCATTTCCACATAATCCTACTTCGTAAGCCTCTCTTTCAAGCTGTATAGGATTCATTAACACAGTTGTAAAATCCGAGAGTTTATTAATCAGGATGTAAATCCAAAGAGGCTGAAGACGGGAGAGTTAAAAAGAGTGATCTACACCGCTCCATTGTTAAATGACAACTGATTAATGATTCTTAAATTCACTTGCTTTTATATAAGGTAATAATACTTAGCAGGGTACCCCACCCATTTCAACAAATACTGTTTAGCTCTGCCTCGACCTTTTGTACCTAATTTTTTCTATCTTATATACATTACTTTTAGGAATTAAATAGTACTTTCTGTATTTCCTGTTTATAAATCCACCTTGTTTCACATAAACTAAGCAATGACTTGCTTTTGTGCTCTGGTAGGAAGCTACGTATATTTACAAAACTTTAAAACTCCTGTAGTCCAATCCGCTTCGTAATCCTTTTCTAAACCTATCATCTATTCGAGATACTCTTACATAGTCATTCACCTTTACTCCTGAATTATCTTTAATTTTTCTTACTTTTTTTACCCTGTTGTATTATCAGGTTTATCCAGCCTTTTAACATTTCTAAAGGAGTTGTCTTTATAGTTCTTTGGTAGAGAATCTGCCTTAAGAATAAGCCTAGATCGTCCAGTATAATCAATATATATAAAAAGTATTCATTTTAGGTAAAATACCTATGCCATACGCTCTTAATCGTGTGCTGGACCTCTTTAAAACTATAGCGGCTTATTTACTGAGAATGTATTGTAATACATATATCATATACTCTTTGATTAATTCTTGAAACTCGTTACCTAAGAACTCACCGCCCCTATCTAACCAGAACATTTTTGGCCATCTACATTCCGTTTCTATAATTTCTCTCATTGCATCACTCACAGTCTTGGATTTTTTTATCTTTTAATGGCTTTAACCATAAGTATCTAGAGAATACGTCAATAGTAAAAAGTATGTATTGAAATCCTTCATTATAAGAACTATATTTAATCATTTCAGTTAAATCTTAATCTGCCATCACTATCGACCTGTGGAGGCTTATGTTTTCCCGCGTAGGAAATTTTTTTTACTTACACATACAAGTATAGTAAATCACTCCTCACCTCTAAAATATTGTTTAAACTGTTTACCTAGGTACTGGAAACCTTAAAGCAAACCTATTGAAACCCTTAAAACTATGTTGGTATCCCATCAGATTGAAGGTAAACTTCGCCCTCCATGTTGAACTACTGACCACACATGTAAGCGTTATATTATATACACTATATATATATATATATATATATATATATAATATATATATATATATTATATATATAGTATATATATATATAATATATATATATATATTTGTAACAAAATGATGATATAAAGTCCCAAGGGATAAAGAAAAAGTTTAAAACAACAATATTTATTTATACACGAAGAATGTACAACTAAAATAGAATATATATACACAGGCATTACAACTAATAATAATATAATATATAGTATATATATATATATATATACTATATATTATATATATAATATATATTTATATATATATATAATATATATATATATATATATATATATACTATATATATATATATATATAATAAGTATATATATATGATAATACATAATTACGATTTAATCCAACTTATGCTGCATTATAAGGTGTTTATCCTTATTCTTTCCTCGACATAGTAATACTCATTCGAAAGGTAATAATTGCTTGTCTGACTTGAATCAGGTCTTGGTGTCATGGGGATATTATCTAAGTCTGCTAGTCGTCGTGTATTTAAGATTAAAGTTCTGGGAAAATTAATATTTTGAAGTTCTTGTTTGATCTCATTCCAACCTTTTACAGGATCCTTCTTCCAGTTACGTGAGAGGTCGAGCTATCAAAATCCACAATATTTGACCATTTAACTATTTCATCATCAATTACGTTCTGCCCGGATTCATTCAAAGATTAATTGGATCTTTATAAATTACTTAAAGGTATTCCTGATTTACGCACTCTTATAGGTAAGCTCTCCTCTAGGAAATTTTAATTTATCTTCAATTTTTCACTTCCAGTTTACTTCATTAAGTATATCTACATCATCGGTTAGCGGGCTACGTAGTGATGGATGTAGAAGCAAGTCTTAGATCTATTAATTTTTGTATGGCAGCTTGGTATAAGATGCGTTTCTCATGGATATTAATGTCTGAATTTAATATCCTGTGCACCTCTTTCTCGTAATTGGTTATCTGATCAACTTTAGGATCATATAAGCTATGAGGTAGGAGGTTGCTGAAAAGATGATTCGTTCACTAATTATAGGGATTAACTGTTGGTGCAACTGTGTTGATGTGAAAGAGGATTGTAATGTCGATGAATTGTGTGGTAATATCTGCGTATATTGGGGTTGTGACTGATGAAACTGTGATTGTGGATTTGTGCACGTGTGAGTTAATAACTGGTCATATAGAGGTTGTGAATGATGAATCTGGAGGAACTGAATTCTGTACAGATGCTGTTATTATTATACTTCATTTTCCCATACTACTCCTTATATGGAAGTACAGCAACCATCTTCATCATGGGGACATCCACTTAGTTATCAGTGAAGCTATAACGGAAAAGAGTAATGGCAGGAATACGCCTCCTCATTCTCTGTAGTAACTTCTTTTTATTTCTCAGATTTTAATGTTGGGGGAGAGTTTTTTAATGATGTTTCTATAAAGACGTAGCTTTTCACCTTCTGAGGTCTGTTTTAAAGGAACATTTTCTTTTTATAAGATTTAAACAGACTTCACATACAGCACTGGATGAATTTCTCATCCTCACAAATTAGATTCCGTTTTTCAGATGGTTTCAGCTTTTAAATTTTTTTATCGATTTTACTTCTACTTTGCAACTAGAGCACTCATTTATTCAGGTATTTATACAGTTTCTATCTCATAGGGAAAAATGTTTGGTACGGAGCAAACCACTCTGTAACGTGTTTTTGGGGGTGAAGTTCACACATCAAATAACCGTAGGGGATCGAAGTAACCTCTTTATATAACTTTTAAGAACTCTTTCCGTTGAAGGGGAAACATTTGAGTTGCCAATACATAAATTGACTCATGTCTCTTCGCTGTCCAAACACCAGTAAATACTGTGTGTTTATCAAGAAACACTTCGCATATGCTTGCTTTGATGAAAAATATTCTGTGTTATGAAAGACACCGAGATATTTAGATGGTGAGAATAAACTGTGAACGCTTCTGCTATTTCCAAATTCAACTTGTGCATTAAATCATCTAATACAATAATTTTATGACCATGTATATTGGCAATGATCTAATATCATATATGCCTTCATGAAATGAATAACATCTTTATATACATAAACTTTGTTACCTGATAAACATTAATAGCAACCCATATTATGTTTAGCCGGTATATGCCTCAAAAATCTCCAATTTCCTTTAAAAATATTTATCAATAAAAGGTTTTACCACATCCTGTCCGGACCTGCACAAAGACATGTAGCCGACTTCGGAACGAATAAGATTTCTCCCACATCCCTACTCGTGCAGTGATTAATGAATAATGAGATTAATTAAAGCATAATGCACTAAGCGTAAAAGCAGTAAAACAAAACCTTACTAATTCCCTTGTTGCTAAGCAACAGCTCTATGATTGTACTGTTTTACTGCTTTTAAGATCTGTAAAGTATATGTTTTTAATAAAATTTCGTACAATGTTAGTAAAATAAATAAAATAGTTTATTATATATCAGACACTCTTGTTTTTTTCTTCTTACATACAATTTTAAAATTTATAAATAAAAAAATATTAAAAATAAAAAATATAAAATAGAAAATATATATTAATAATATTGATGAAGAGCGAGTAAAGCAGTTAAGCAGTAAAACAAAAGCCTTACTAATTCCTCTGTTGCTAGGCAATTGAGCTATTGATTTACTGTTTTACTGCTTTAAGGTCTGTAAAAGTAATGTTTTTAATAAAAATTTCGTACAATTTTAGTAAGATAAAGAAAATGTTTATATAACAGACACTCTGTTTTTTCTTCTTACATTACAATTTAAAAAATTATAAATAAAAAAAAGTATAAAAAAAAATATAAAAAACATAATAAATATATGTGTAAAAGCAGTAAGCAGTAAGCAGTAAAACAAAGCCTACTATTCTCTCTGCTTGCTAGGCAATTAAGCGTATTGATGTTACTGTTTTACTGCTTTAAGGTCTGTTAAAGGAAATATGTTATTTAAATAAAAATGTTTTAAGTATGAAGTAAGAAATGAATGACTCATAGTATAGTTGAAAGAAATTCTTTGAATAGTTTACATTCATATCATATTTTATCGTTCGCGCTGTAATATTGCACCTGCGGGCGCACGCGGCGGTGGTTACGCGGAAATATTGCGCCTGCCTGCGCACGGCCCGGTTTCGCGGCGGGGCTCACCTGCGGAAGTGGATTCGGAAACGTTTGCGTTCACTTTCCCAAACGTGTAGCTCTTTAGAATTATATATTCTGTCGGGCTAGAAGTGCAGAAGAAGGCTAACTCATAGTAGGAAGTATGTTCTAGCCAACTTAAATATAACACCAATCCGAATGCATCATAAGCCTTATAACATATTGGTGGCACCAATAATTAGGGTTGTTCTATGATCAGGGTAGGCTAAAAAAAGCTAACTCATAGTAGGAAGCAGCCTAGCAACTTATAATATACACCAATCGATTCCTCATACCTTATAATCTAGGGGTAGACACCAATATTAGGGCTATTCTAGGCTCAGGGGAGGCTAAGAAAAAGCTTGAAAAAAAGTGGCAACTCAGTTTGGCAACTATGTGGCAACTCAGTGGCACTATGTGACACTGCACTTGGCACTCATGTAGCACTCACTGGCACTCAATTGGCACTCATTTGCCCTCAATTGGCACTCACACTGGCACTCACCTGGCCTCACGCTGAGTACTCATCAGAACAACTAATAGAACACTCCTAGAATCTCCTTACGGAGATTGGGCAAACAATCAAAGATGAACAGTCAAAGTTGAGGCATCAAGTTGAGGGCATCAAGTTGAGCATTGAAGTTGAGGATCAGAAGCAGAGGCATTAAAGATATCGAGTGGTGTGTGTGTGTAGTGTAAGTGTTATGGAAATGGAGTGTAAAGTGTAGGTGGTCTATGGTGAGTGTAAAGTGTCTATGGGTGAGGTGTAAGTTTTCTATGGGTGGGTGTAAGTGTTTATGGGTAAGTGTCATGGTGTGTATAAGTGTCATAGTGGTGGTTGTGTGTAGTGAGGTGTAGGGTGTGAGCGTACGTGGGTGTTGTATCTAGGGGGGTGTATGTATCTGAATGGCGGGGTTTGGTGAGGGTGGGGTGTGTGTGGCTAGGTTGTTAAGTGTATGTGTCCGATGGTGTGTGTGGGGTGTTTGTGTGTGTAGGTGAGAGCGTAAGTGTTGTATGGGTGAGTGTAAGTGTCTATGGGTGAGTGTTAGTGTCTATGGGTGAGTGGTAAGTGTCTTGGGTCGTGTGTATGTGTGTATAAGTGTCATAGTGGTGTGTAGGTTGTAGGTGTACGGTGTAGGTTGTGAGGGCTATGGGTGGATGTATGGTATCTATGGTGGGGTTGGTGAGGGTGGGGTGTGTGTATAATAAGGGCGGGTTGGTATGTGTCTAGGTAGTGTGTATATGCCTATGTGTGTGTGTGTTTTGGTAGGTGTAAGGTGTGAGTGTAAGGTGTCTATTGGTGGTGCAGTTGTGTATAAGTATGCCTAGCGGGTGTGCGTGTGGTGTATAAGTAGCCTCGGGTGTTGCGTGGTGTATACGTAGCCTGTGTTTGTGTGTGTGTAGGTGTAGGTGTGAATGTGGATGAACCTGAAAGATGAATTCAAGTTAGAAACTCCACTAATAGTTCACTGGGATGGTAAACTGATGAAGGATCTAACAGTTTCCCTACAACAGGTAGCTGCGTTAGGTACGCTATAGGAACTCGATGTTAATCCCACTTAATCACTCACGAATCTTTATGAAAGGTCAATTTCGGGCCTTGAATAACGGTAGTCAGAGGCCCCAAAGTATCAGATCGAAAACATCAAAAGGGGGCTAAGACCCCTAAAGGGGTCCAAGGGGGACCAAAACTAAGGGGGAGATACGTACGACGGTTGTTACGCAACCGTCTGGCGCACCTCTTCTCCGAAGGGGTGCCAAAACGCGGGTATATATATACACATTGGTAGTTCAAAATCCCCTTGTTAGTACTCACGAGTATCAAGTGGTAATCTTAGAGTATTGAAATTAGGCATATTAAAATGTGAAAGCGGACCATCACATTATATTTTTAATGCACAGCAAAGTCGCTGAATGAATTTGATGGCATAGAAGAACTTCAAAATGATCTATGTGACAACATACAGTGAATGGACGAGTGAATGAAAGTTGTTCAAAGAATTAAAAACCTGAAATGGTCACAAAGAGCGAATTTGATAAGCCACAGTACTTGGCTCAATCATCATATTCTTGAAAGAATCTTAAAGCATGTTTAAGTTCTGTTAATCCAATTTCCTTCTACCAAACGCAACTCTCACTATGAAATTCGTGGACGAAGTGATAAAACAATACGATGTCTTTCAGCAATCCTACAAGCCAGAAAGGAAATGATAACTATTCAAAATCCAGGTTGGCGAGATGATTTTAGATATCTGAATGAGTTATGTAAAGCATTCAGTTTCCTTAAAGAAACTAGTTCGTACCCCGTAATTAATTGGAAAAAATTACCGTCTCTTCACAATTCCAGATGGAATGCGGATGCTTTATGCTTTTATTTCGTACTTCCTCATTCCTAAATGGAAAATATCACTGGAAACACCGTACGCTTCATCTCAAATACATGGCAGGAAACCTGGTTTTCTAACCAAACGTGCAACCCACAAATTCACCAGAAATTGATGGATGGAATTCCGAATTAAAATTGGGCTCTGCAGCCATGAAGTGTTTTGTAACTCACTGAAATGTTGACAGATCCGTTGTAGACATACCACGGATGAATATTTGTGCTGAACGAAGGGTGAAATTAATGGAAGAACTGTACCAGAAATGCAAAACTTATATATATTTGAATCTGAAGCTTATTGCAGCTAATACATTTTGACTGTGCTGAATGTACTTAAGTTTCAGAATTTTCATTGTCATTGGTGCGGAACATTTTTTATGAATTGAACGAAATAATTGTCATTTTCTGTCATTATTGTCATTATTAAAAAGTTCATTGATTTCTAATACTGGCTAATTTTTTTTTTGTTTATAACCCTAATATATATATATATATACTATATATAATATTATATTATTATATATATATAATATAATATATATATATTATATATATATATAATATATATATAGTATATATATATATATATAATATATATATATA
Organism: Trachelipus rathkii; assembly: GCA_015478945.1. Taxonomy (NCBI): domain Eukaryota; kingdom Metazoa; phylum Arthropoda; class Malacostraca; order Isopoda; family Trachelipodidae; genus Trachelipus; species Trachelipus rathkii. Next base: position 17,036 of record JABUQX010021718.1, read on the forward strand.
TATCCCCTACCAACTTTCAGGTGGCCTTCAAAGGGAGGTTTGAGCACCTGTTTGTGGACATGGCCCTGCTGATGACCACAGCCCTCCACTCCCATTTCAAACTTCCAGTCGTTGGGTACCTGAATGAGGACTTGAAGGAGACCATCAGGAGGAGGGTTATCAGTGAGGTGCTGATAAACGTGGCTCCTGGTCACGACAACGACGGTGCTGCCCAAGAGCAGGAGCAGGTGGAAGACGACCCCTTCCATTACATGAGGGTGAATGACAACCAGCCTCTGCTCCCGACCACCTTGTGGAGGGCTTGAAGAAGGTCTTTAAGATATGAAACAAGCTGAAGGTGAAGAGAACCACAACTCTGTCGGTGGCGACCTGTTCCCCAGCAGCACAGAGAAGCCTGGTTGGACCTCTTTATCAAGTACAATACCGATTGTCCCTTCCTGCCGCGGCCTGTTGGAGAGGATTGTTACAGTTGGGCTCTAATATGTTCTCAAGTGCCTAAGAGGTCAATCGCTTTACTGGATGAGAACTTTGAGAAGCTGGTGTTTCTGAATGGAAATATGCACCTCTTGAATTTGAAGTGGCTGTGTCAGAAGAAGGAAGAGAAGGAGGAGGAGGAGGAGGAGGAGGAGGAGGACAACAACAATGACTAATTAGTAATTATAATTAGGCTAGGTATACTTCTCTGTCCCAAAAATAAATTTACTGAATATCCCATTAACAACTGAGAAATGTGCTCCTCCGTGATATATACGAGTGGGTATCTAGGTACCTAGGCTACATATCCATACCAGTTTTCCTCCAGATTTTATGATAGTCAGTCCTTGCACTATAGTCTGTTTATGTATGGGTGTGGTGTTCTAACCTCTTTACGTTTTTGCACTACATCTTTCTGTGTATGGGCGTGTTTTCTATTCTCCTTACATTTTTGGGGATGCAGATAAATATTGAACCAGCGGTACGCATGTCACATAAAAAAAACAAATTCGGTGTGAAACGATAACAAGTCTGCCATGAGAAATTTGCTTCTTTAAACGAAGCTTATGGGGATGCCACTCTATCGAGAATTATGGGTTTTTGTGGCACTAAACTTTCAAAGAGGGCCGAGAAAATGTTGAAGACGACCCACGTTGTGGAAGACCAATCTCGTCAACAAACGATGAAATGTGGAAGTTGTTAGAGCTGTGATAGAGAGAGACCCCGCCGGTTCGGTGTCAGAGTGATTGCAGAAGGAACTGGTTTGGACAAAAATGAACAGTTCATAGATTTTTAACGAACCATTTGCACATGCAAAAAGATTCGTGGCAAAACTAATTCCGAAAGACTTGTCTGTGGAGCAGAAAAGTGAACCAGGACCAAAATTTGTCAATATTTACTCGACAGCTCAAAATGGAGCATAATTTGTTTTTATAAAGTTATAACTGGCGACGAATCATGGGTTTTTGAGTACGATCCTGAAACCAAACGGCAATGTGAGGAATGGCACCAAAAAATTCTCCTCGTCGAAGAAAGCACGTATGAGCAAGTCCCAAGGTGAAAACACTGATTAATTGTATTTTCCACGACAGCTGTGGGACAATTGGTGCCACAAACTTTTTTCTCTTGTCAGATGTCTACATGCTTCCTTATCTTCGATAACGCTTGCTGAAGTTCTACAAGAAATTTTTTTTTATTGCATTTGTGGTGACTGCATCGTCCTTTCTACGATCTTCATTCCCGACCCCCCACCTCATCTATTAATTTACTTATAAATTAATATTCAAAAGAAGTAGAAAACTGCGTATTTCTACTAACAAAAGCAATTCTTAAAAATTGCCATCAAAATTAATTTTCATAAAGATAAAAATATACTGTAAACACGTGAAGACTAAACATACTTCAGGGAAAATGACTTACCGGTACTGCTATGACAATGAAACCCGCTGTGTAACCTCCCAAGGGTCCTACTTCGAAGGAGATAACTTTGTAATTTCAGGTAAGTCCAATTCATAATTAAATACGACATCAGTACACTAACTTTTGGGAACTATAACATATATAATATATAGTATAATATATATTATATATAATATATATATATATATATTATATATATAATATAGTATATATATAATATTATAAATAGTATATATATATATATATATATATATATATATATAATATATATGATAACCTAATTGGTAATTACTAATTAGTCATTGTTGTTGTCCTCCTCCTCCACTTCCTCCTTCTTCTCCTCCCTCTGGCACAGCCTAGAAGCCGGTCTCTGGAGAGCTTAGGAGAACGAGTTTTTGAAACCCTAAAAGAAGAAAATGTGCCTAGTTCTACTAAAAGGGCGGAAAACCCTACCTGAAAGTGTTTTTAACTCGAGGACTGACGTCGGAAACCATGAGCCGAGAAATGGTTTCCTAGAGTGCTCTAGGGTTAATAGTTTCGGGCCAGAAGAAAGAAGATGCTGACCCAACTAACAGGGCGAAAAGCCCTCCTGGGAGTTGTTAAAGATTATATATATAATAAGTATAGTATATAAGTATATATATATATATATATAGATATATATACCTATATATATATATATAGTATATATATATATATATATATATATATAAGTATATATATATAACTATATTATATATATATATATATATATATATATATAATATATATATCTTATATAATAATATTGATGAATTTTTCAACAAAAATGAATAAAAAAGTTGAGGAAAAAGAAACCACTGAAAGGTACATACGTAGGAGGAAAAAAGAGGTAAATAAACAGTTTATAAGGAGGATGAACGGGGACTTACAAAGGAATAGGAAGCTCTTCTGGAAGGAAGCTCAAAAAGTTAAGAATGAGAATAAGGGGAATCTGTTTACATTGATGAATAGGGATGGTGCTTTCGTAACTGATGAATGAATAGGGAGGGAGTGGTGGAAGGAACTCTTCGAAATCTTGTATACATTGGTAGTATGAAGAGGTTGATAGTGAATGTGGGTGGGTTTAATGGTGCAAGAAGGAATAGATATTTTAAGGATGAGGTCATTAGTAAGGAGGAGGTTGATGGGTAGAGGAGAAGTTGAAGAATGGTAAAATCTGCAGGTATAGATGAAATTGCTGGTGAAATGATCAAGAACGGAGGCGAGATGGCGATTGATTGGATTTGGGATAAATGAGAGAATAAATGAAAGTACGTTGAGATGGTATAGTCATGTGGAAAGGGTGGATGGTAGTCGGTTGGGAATTAACTGGTTGGGAGACCGAAGAAAAAGATATATTGACAGTAAAGGAATGCCAGGAGGAGAGAAATGTGAGTTTGGCAGAGGTGAGAAGAAAAAGGAGCATAATAGGAGTGAATGTCCATAGTTTGTAAAGGGGTATGACTGTCCAGCTCCACCGGGCGCAAGGGATGAAGACCCCAACACTGACAAGATGCCATAGTGAGGGTCCGTCGCGGTCCGTGAAGCTCTATGGTGGATTTTCTGACTGCGACGAGTTCTCACTAATAGCTATAAAGGGGGCAGTAGGGCTGGGCTTTCTTTTCAATTTTTGTCAATGTTCCTCTACTATTTTCTGTTTCCGGTGAATGGTACGCACCTTACCCCAATCTTGGGAACAGAGGGTTATATATATATAGTATAATATATATATATATATATATATATAGTATATGACTATATATTATATATATATTATATGATATATATATATATATATACTATATATATATATATACCAGTAATATAATGATATATATATATATATATAGTATAATATATATATATATATATATATATAATATATATATATATATTATATTATATATATATATTATATATATATATATATATATATATAATATATTGTCACAAGACGGGATTCCAATCAGTAAATAAGCGTGAACAATCCCCGGAAATTCTTTTATTCCAAACAAAAAAGATAGATAGAACCAATTGCCTTCAGTGGCAATCCACTTCACAGATCTCAAACATCAGATAGCAAAAGATTATAGATATTCTCAAGTCTTTTAAAAAATTCCAAATCACAGTTTAAGTCATAAGTATAAAGCTCCAATGGAACAAACAGTATATAGTCCCCTCAACTTGTAATTTGCGAAGTCACTCTTGTAGCGGATTGTTTCTGAAAGTAGCCTGCACCAACACTCCACAATATCCTCAATGACCTTCAGACTATATCTTTCTCCAAATGATTACGCAAAATGGTTCTAATATAAATCCTTCCCAGTGGATTCGAAGTTACTTCCCAAGATAGTTTCTTCCCTTCGAGTCGTTACGTGAATTCTTTTCAAGAGTAATTTCCCTAAGTGAAAGCTAGTCCACTTTAACACTCTCTCTAAATATATATTCTTCTGATGAGTTATTCCAACGTGAGTTACATGCGAACAGAACACGAGTGTCTTCTGATAAAAATCTTTGTAAAGAGAGTTTCAACAGACACGAGTCTTCCAAAGGTGTATTTTTTCGAACGAGAGATAGAAACCCCCGTGTGGGAACTAATTAATTATACTTATAAATCTTTGCAGATGCAAGATGGTTAAGGTGTGTAGTTACCAATGGGCACCTTTTTTTCCACGGAATTTATTTTATTCTCAAGAAAAAGAAATCTTCCCAAAATAATTCCAAATAAAGAATTGTTCTTAAATATTAATTTCGCAAAATAAATAATATTTCCAAATCTTCGTAAAAATAATTTCAAAATAATAAAATCTATCCGCTCTTCTTCGTGAAGCTCAGAATCTTGGTCCTGAAAATCGGAATAATATTACATATATATATATATATATATATTATATCTATTATATATAATATATAGATATAAGTATATTATATAATATATATTATATATATATATATTATATATTTATATAATATATAGATCTTACTTAAACAAGAACATAGAAGTGGGAGATAAAGAAACTAACTGCCTTCTCCGGATGGAACGCAGCCGCGATGTTGCCGAAATGAGGACAATATGCTCGATGCTTCCAACTGAGCTATCCCCAACCCAAAAAAGTGAGTTCAAGAACAGTTTTAAAGAGCAATCGAGTTTCCTTCAAGGCGACATCACCAGGATCCCAGCCTGTCCTATCCTTTCGTCTTAATATATGTAGTTGTTTAAATATTGCATAAATCGCAAATTTATTTATTAGATCTAGACTTAAACAAAGACATAAAGTGGGAAGAATAAAGACTAGTGGCCGTTCTCCAAAGATTGAAACAACCATGTTGCGAAATCAGAACAATATCTCGGATGCTTTACGCTGAGCTATCCCAACAACCCAAAAAGTTTGAGTTCAAGAACAGTTTTTAAAGCAATCGAGTTCCCTTAAGGCGACATCACCAAGGTGTCCAGCCTGTCCTATCCCTCGTTCTTAATAATATGTAGTTGTTAAATATTGCATAATCGCAATTTATTATTTAGATCTTAATTAAAAATTTAATATAATATA
>JABUQX010021718.1:27500-30891 GCA_015478945.1 Trachelipus rathkii
TAGCATTGAGGACTCTCCAATCTCAACTTTGCTTCAGGAGTTTCCTGTGTTAACTTCACCCATTGACTTGACGGACATCAAATTCAATCCCTAAAGACCTGTTCATTACATCGAGACTGGAGATTCTCCTCCCTTGTTTGCAAGATCTCTCCGTTTTCCCGAAGATAAACTAAAAGCAGCAAAAGTGGATTTCGACACTCTTTTGAAGAACGGAATCATCAGACCTTCCAATTCTTCTTGGGCTTTTCCGCTCCATCCGGTGTCAAAGAAATATTCTTCAGGAAAATTCTTTCAAAATCTTCTTAGAAAAATGTGAATTTTTCAAGTAATCTCTCAATTATTTGGGATATCATATATCTTCAGATGGAATTTCTCCTCCTTCAGAAAAGAAGTCCGAAATTTCCAAGTGCCTACTTCCTTAGAAGATTCTTGGGAATGATTGGATACCATCGCCGTTTTATCAATTGTTTTGCAAAGCTAATCTTTCCTTTGCCAGAAAAAGCAAAACACCATCCAAAAGATAAGTCTCTCACTTGGACTGCAGAAGAAGAGGATGCCTTTGGTTAAATCAAGAATCAGCATCAAAAAGCCACAGCTCTTATTTTCCTTGCCGATCTCCCCAATTCAACTTGTCACAGATAGAGTCCAGGCTTCTAAAGGAGCAGCGCTTCATCAGATGGTTGATTTCCAGTACCTATAGATTTCTTCAGCAAAAAAGCTATCAGAACAGCAACGAAAATATTCAGCTTTTGACCTTGAACTTCTAGCAGCCTACTATTCTGTTATTCATTTCAAGCAAATATTAGAGAAGAAAGGAAGTCATGCTTGTTGCACTGATCACAAACCGTCTCTTCTCGAGCTTTCTACAGTGGAGTGTAAGGCAAAAGTGATCGGTAGCAACGTCATTTTCCATCTTAACAGAATATGACTCTTCAATAACCTATCTTAGAGGTGCAAATAACATCGAAACAGATGCTTTTTCCCGGATATGCTCGGTAAGAGCAGATGCCTTCGATTTACCTGCCATCGCTCGTTTTCAATCAACGGATGAAGAAACTACTACTTTTCAGCAGCGTCTTCATTCTTATCCTCTAACAAGATAATCATTCAAGCATGTGTGAATACTTTTCAGTTTTTCCAAGGTACCATTTTGCCAAAAACGTTTGTCGTGAAGATCTTCAACAAGTTTTCATCAGATCTCATCCTTTGAGTTTAAGACTTCTCTGCGACCTTATAAAGACTGGTATGTTCTGCCTAACATGGATCGTGAGATCAGAATTTTGATTGGCTCTTGTCAGCAGTGCCAACTTTCAAACATTCTACGTCATACTAAACCACATATTGCTCCCTTGGAAATCCCGTCACAACGTTTTGAAACGGTACATATCGACATCGTGGGACCATTACCTCCATCCTCCTTGACTGATACTTCAGCTCCAGTATTCAGATATCTACTCACGTGCATTGACAAGAACACTAAGTGGACAGAAGCAATTCCTCTAGTAAATACGACTTAAAAATCAGTCGCATTTGCCTTCATGCAGTGGATATCAAGATTTGGAATTCCGCTCTATGTAATCTCAGATAGAGGACCACAATTTGAAGGTGAATTCTTCACCGAGCTATCACACTTGATTGGATTTCACAGGCTCCGGACAAGCGCTTACCACCCTTCAGCAAATGGCAAAAATCGAAAGGTTTCATCGATCACTGAAGAGTGCTATCATGGCGCGAAAACAAAACTTGTTACTATCTCTTCCAGTCATCATGCTGAGTCTTCGCTGCATTCCTGATGACTTCGGATTCTCTCCTTTTCAAGCAGTAACCGGAAAAATGCCACTTTGTCCTTTGGAACTTCTTCAAGCACCTAAAAATAGAGATTCTTGCAACGACTTCATGAGAAAATTTATGGCTCACATGAAACAATTGGATTTCCGATAGCTACCACCTCTTTATCCCTCTACTGCTTCATCATATATTCCTGCCGAACTTCAAATTTGTACCCAAATCTTTCTTCGTGCCGATCGCATTCGAAAGAGTTTGGAAGCACCTTATTGTCTGGCCCTTTACACAACAGGGTCTTCAAAACGGATGGATCGGCTAATACAAGAATACAGTTTCCGTAATGGAGCGGATGGATGTCGTTTCGATTAGTCCGTGTGAAAAGACCTGCTGCACCTCTCTTCGTCTTCACAGACGGTTCTTTTACCGGCTGATTATTCGCCTTACCAGATGGTTACTCCACCGGGGGATCATTCGTCTTAACAGATTGGTTTCTCAATGGGATGATGAGTCGCTGAAACAAACGGTCAAGTCATCTACTTACCAGCAGGAACCACCTTTATTGTCTCGACGTAACACAGTTAGAAAGTTCGCTTTTATTAGTGAATTTGTTAAAAAAATGTATTATGTAAAAAAGTGCATTTCCGTTTTAAATTTAATAATAATAGTGTTTCAAAATGATAATCTTTAAATCATATTTAGCTATTGTGGAGTCTGAGTTCTTTGTCAAATTCCTGTCCTACCTGAACTCTGATTTCTCCCTCCCCTCCAGAAGAAAAGTGATGAGGTATCTTGATGTCATATGTATAATAGGGAAGGCTGATTGAATCAACATTATTTAAGGTCAGTTAGTGTGCCACATACCGCAAAGACATGCCTGATGGAAACAACAAAACAGTGAGTTTTCTGGTTGTGGATTACGGTTCACTGGGATTAATCTTGAATACTTTGAAGATAGATGAAGGGCTGTCTTTGGCTTGTGAGAGATTATCTGGTTTATCAGTACCAGCCCAGTCCTAGCCAACAATATTACGGATATTCATCAACAATTTGGCATTGAAGCATAAAGGTCAATAAAAATCAATATGATATAATAACGTAATGCTGAAAAAAAATTATAACTCCAAATTAGAGGAGGATCCAATATTGGAGAATTTCTGGGACCCCATTTTAGCTCCCACCTAAAAGGACAATGAACATTTTTAACTTTTAAAATTTTTGAAGGAAAAAAAAAAGCAAACCGCAGCCTTTTTTTGACCTCTAAAACGTCATTTTCGAGTGTTTTCTGTGTCTGTAGTCAGCTGGGGAGGGTTTTTTGTTTTCCCCCAAAGCCGGGTTTTTTTTTCAACCCAATTTTTTCCAAACCCTGATTATATTTTGACATTTTTAGAGCCTTTTCAAGGAGGGGCAGGAAATAAAATACAGGAAAGCCACCCAAGCCCAAACCTAACGCAAATCTCTCAGGTGGCGCAGAACGTGGTTTTAAAGAGCGGAAGATTAAATACAGTCAGCGAAAAACGAGATGGCAAGGAGTTCCACAGACCAGAAGTGGCTGGAAAGAAGGAGGCACCCAACAAACGTAGTTTCTGAGATTTTTTTTTTTTTTTTA
>JABUQX010021719.1:0-18254 GCA_015478945.1 Trachelipus rathkii
GAGAGATAGAGTTGATGTCCTATTTTAGCGTTGTCTGTGTAATTTTGTTGAATTTATTTTCTAGAATTTTTTTTGCATTTTCATTACTTTGTAGGTTAGAATCTGCATAAATTAATGTATTATGATAGTTCTGGTTTATATATGTAAAATTGGTGTGTTGGTACCTTTATGTAATATTGGTTTTTGGCACTTTAAACAATTTTTAAAGGCTTCATGCTAAATTGTTGATTTATGTTCTAGAGTTTATTTGAGATTCTGTGATTTTAGCAGTTGCTTTTCATTACTTCTGTAGGTTAATCTTAATTAAGTTGAATTATGATTAACGTTTCAGTATCATTAAAACCGTCGTTCTTGTGGACAGGCGATTTAGCATATATTTTTTAAGTTGAGGTTCTTTTAATGTTGTCAGAATTCATTTCTGTCTCATTATATTTTCTTGAATTTTTTTTCCTCATAGATATAAAGCTAGATCTAATATGTATGTTATAGACATGTTGAAGTATAGATAGTATAGGCTTTCTATTGATATTTTTTTTTTAATTATTTGTTTAACTCTCAATGTAAATTTTTCCTTACCTAATTTTTACTAAGGTATTTATTTACTGCAATATTATATATATTATTATATATATATATATTATTATATTATATATATATATATATTATTATATATAATGTTTATATTATTATATATAATATATATTATATATTATATAATATTTATATTATTAGCGATGTTGATTATCTCGGCGAGATGTGATAGATGCAGATTTTTTCCAATGACACTAGCATGAACTCGTTCTTTTATCAGTAGCGCCTATTGTGAAAAAATGGCATCTTTCAATCCTTGAAAATTTATAGATAATACCATATTCTTCATATATTCCCTATTAGTCAAAAGTAATACTACTGTGAGATATTGTTGTGAGAATGTATGACTGATTTTTTATATTACTAATTTTCAGATTAATACCTATTTTGACCAAAACATATATTCGGATTGGTCAGATGCCTGCAATTCGGTTGTTATTCTTTTAATTGTGGCTAGTCCATTTTTTATCTCGGAAGACATAGGACTTGAAAACGCCTAATTATTGTGTTTGTGGGGCGCTCTGAACCATCCACTGAGCATCACACGGGTGAATATCTTAGTGACGTGTTTAATGGAATGTTGGGTAAATGTAACCCATTTCCAGATGATATTCACTGTGCCAGGTCATTAGACGCTGGTGCCAATATGAAAGTTCTGTTTCTTTCCTGTTTGAACACCACAAATTCCATCAGTCACCAGTTGCACTTTAACATTAGAAATGATGTGACATGTCAAACATTGGTTTTAATTGAAGTTCTTGCAAAATGTAGGTCAATTTCGGGACACTTTAATCATTCGACCATGGCTGAAGCAGAACTAAACAAAATACCGGCCAGGATCGACGTTCCTCATCTTTCAGTTATGCATAACGTTACCGCGCCTTAGAACTGCAAATGATATGGATCCAATAATTTAATGCTTGTTTGGCCGCTCTAATGATTAAATGAATGTCTTAACATCCTATGGCAATTCTATTGTAACCAACTGTATCACTATACTCAAACTCATCGAAGATATGACCATGGAGATCATCAAAAATGGTCATCAATAGCTGATGCCATCCTTCTCGTAACCATTCTGAAGAGATATATGGAATCCTCAGTCAATGACAGATGAAAAAAATGAGATATGATATCGAGAGAAATTTGCAGAAGGTTAGATTTCAGAGAGAGAAGCGACTTTTATTCCATAGCTACGTTTTTGAATCCCTAGATTCAAATTCTAAGAAGATAATTTTTCTACTCAGTTTGATATAGAGAAAGGGTAAATAGTAACTTAAATTCCAAGACATATCTGAATTAGTTCTTTGAAAAACATACTTATATTGACAATATACGATTTCATTAAACAATATACAATATATATTCAATAACCTAATACATATTCACCACTGTCACCATAGCGATAATTGAATACATTCTTCCTCATTGATAACTGATTACGCACTTAAGCAAATATTCCGCAATCGTTCGTTACAGCAATTTTTTCTCAATCCAGTATTTTTAATAGAATTGTCGTACACATTGCCTTGCCTCTCTATTGGGAAGGTTTCTGACTCCTTTTGCTTGATTTTGTAAGCAGGATAGCAAGGGACTTTTTGCCTTCTTGTCCCACATGAATGTTTAATATTGTAGTTAGAATTCGCAACCATTTAAAATTTACTAGATGTAAACATTCGCATTCTTAGATTATATTTATAAAAATAGAATATTCGGTTGATTCTAATTATTATCTTATATATATTATATATACATATACAATAAAGGTTGGCACCGTTAATGAGAAAGTTAACGTCGTTTATTTAATCGTTAACAAAATAAATTAACGGCGTTAATCATTAAAGCGTTTTTGGTAAAGAAATTAGCGGAAGTTAACGTTATTCGTTAACGTTAACACCGTCTTCAAATTTTTTTTTAAGTTATCCAGCCACCACTCACGGGCAGAGCCTATTCAAGGAGGGGATGGTTGCACGCCAAAAATTTCATCCGCTGCGCAAATTACGCAGATGAACATAGACGCAGGCCTTAAAGTGAGGGAGATTAAATTTCAGCAGGAAACACAGAAAGATGAAGAGAGTTCCACAGAAAAGTGGTGGAAGGAAAAAAGGAAACACCCCAGCAAACTAGACTGGAGTTACCAATATCTACACAAAACTCGTGCGCAGATACAGCAGCCCCTTGTGCTACTAAGGGGCCCTCGTTAAGGTGGTGGTCGTGAGGTGGTAAGTTTTCCCTCGAACACCTGCCGCTGCGAGACCTATAAGAAAAGAGATAAAGCACCAAACATCTTCCGCCCGCAAAGATAAGGTTTCAAGTGAACTGGGAAAGTAACATAACAGTTTATAAGCCTTTTGGCTTTTGCTCGACCCTGTCCAAAAGCCGGGTGGGAAACCAGAAGCCCCAGATCATGAGAACAAGTACTCTAATACAAAGGCGCGGATGAGACCCTTGTATAGCTGGAGTAACTTGAGAAGAGGAAAAAAAAGTCTCGCAGTCTGAACAGACTCCCAGTTTTCTTTTGAGGCCACCCTAGCACACGTTGTGATGTGAGGTTTCCAAGACATTTTTTATGTTAAGGCCAAGGATGTTTTATTGTCAACAGGAGAGAGACGAGAAACCGTCAAAAGAGATAGGAAAAGTTAGAAGGTATTTTAGAGAGGGGAGATTTTTGTAGAAGTTGGTTTTTTAAAGACTGAATTTCACAAGGGTTGAGACGACCCCACAGGCAAATTCTATCTAGCAGCGAGAATAGAATCGGGAAAGATAAGACGAGAGGCAAATTCTAGAAGTAAAAGATGGAGGCAGAATTGAAATGAGTTGAAGAATCAAGGGTCGAGTCATCGGCAGGGAGTGGATAGAGTTAGATTGCAGGTGAGAAGATATTAATGAAAAGTACGAATAAAGTAGGAGATGAGACGAAACCCTTAGGAACTCCACTATGAACAGAAAAAGAAGAAGTCGCTCCCTCACCATAGCCGATGTTTAGCGACTTGAAAGAAAGCTAGCTAAGTAAGCAAAGAGAAGGAGGAAAGGAGGGAGCTTGGAGAGCAATGAGGCGCCATACCTGGTCAAATGTTTGGATATGTCAAGCCGCCACTACGCCACGTCTGCAGTAGTTCCTAAGAGCGAAACCATAAAATCGGTTTTAATAGGAAAAGTAAAAGTTCGCTCAGTAACCTTGATACCACCAAACAGCCCGAACTAGCAGATCGAAGAAGAGAATGAGATTCCATATGGTCCAAAAGAAGTGAGAGTTGAAGGGTTTCAAAGATCTTTGATAGAATGCAAGTGAGAGCTATATGGCGATAGTTTTATGAAGGTCAGGATGCGGCTTTCCTTTTTTCGGAATAGTTGGACATGTGCTGCTTCCACCTATTGAGTGGAATAGTGCTAGTATTTAGGACATAGAGAAATATAAGTTGAACGAGTGGTGGTGTCAGCACCTAAATCACATTTCCTCAAAACTCGGGTTTTTTTCAAACCTGTGTTAAAACATTACTAAAACTGGATAATATACCGATGTTAAATGATAAACCATTTTGAGCCATTGAAGAGGAGCGTTTAGGAATTTAAAAAAAAAATGTTTACTCTTATCGAAATCGAATCTAAATCAATTAAATCTGATTATAGCATTAAATATTTTATAAACTCGTATATTAAGTTATCGGTAAGCGTTGATGTAGGGGAATAATTACTCGTTAATCAGTACCCGTATTTCTTTTTCGAAATTAAACGAATAGACGTTAAAAGTTAACGAAAAATTAAAGAGTTAATTAACGGATTAACGATTAACTGCGTTAGTGCCCCACCTTTGTATATATATTATTTAAATATTAAATCTTATTTTTCTAAACGACTTATGAATGATCGTAAAATGCTTTCCTTTGCCTTATTCATTCCTACTCTTGCTGCTGCCGAAGCATTTTTCTTTCTCTTTTTCTTTTTATCTCTTTCTTATTTTCTTCCTCTTAAGATTCATCGATCAGAATTCATTTCTTTTTATTGCGTTTCTTTTTTTTTTTTTTCTCTTCAAAAGATTAAACGAAGCTTGTCGCCTACGTTTAAAATAGAATTTAGTGTCCCACAATCTGCACATTTTTTCTTGCTATATGTACTGTATCTTGTGCACTTTCGTTTCTTTTTTAAATCTTGTGGTATAAATTATAGATAAATATAATTATAGTTTAATATAGACAGTATAAATTATAGATATTTGAAGTCTAGTCTTGAAAGAAGTTGCTATATTATGTAAAATATATATGTAATATATTAGAATATATATATATATATATATATATATATTTATAATATTTTATTCTATTTTTGTTTTAATTTTATAGATTTATTTGTTTATATATTATATATTACTATATTATATACTATATAGTATATATATATATATATATATATATATATATATATTATACGCTGAAACGTTTGGAATGCTCACGAGAAATTCAAATGAATTGTTTATGTATAAAAATAGAAATTTTAAAGATATAATTTTTTGGGGGCTTTTAATGAATTGCTAAATTCTGCTTTTGAAAAGAAATAGGATAAAAGATTGATTCCTGCAGCGTCTTTTTTTAAAGAAAACTTGCGCATGGCGAAATAACTTTCGACGTACGATGTGATGAAACTTGAACAACAATTATTTGTAAACGGCAGCAACTATACGCCATTTTGACTTGGTTTGTCGTTTCGTGAAGTGTTTGAAGAGGAATTATGAGATTTACTGATTACATAATAATAGAACAGTTTGCTTCCAATTAATTACAATACTGTGCATCTATTACTGATATTCTTTTGGGTTCAATCGTTTCTTATGTATTTGTCATCGGAGAAGTGAATTTAAGACTATTACTAATGTGAAAAATTTTCCTTGCAATAAACAACTGCCGATTAATTATATTGAATCTCTTGAATATTTTTTTACTTTATCATTCGATTTAATTAAAACCTTAGACCAACAATTGCAAAGTTTTATCGAGACTCGTCTGCTTTTCTAATTCTAAACTGCAATGCCCCTCAATATTTGATCAGATTTGTGCAGGGTTTCTCGTTGATGTATTTTTTTTTGTTTATAATTAACCAGAAACTTTAAATATACATATTATGAGTATAAACATTGCTGAGAAGGCAAAATCAATAAATTAGAAGGCTGAAAGTACTGTATATTATAAATTGAATTATAAAATATAAATCTACGAGAGCTTTGCGAACGAGCCCTGCGTTTGAAAACAAATGGGTAGCTACAGGGAAATCTTTCTACCATTCTTATTTGTGTAAAAATAATCAAAACTATTTTTCAATTGAAATTTACAAAGAATTCCAGAAAACTGCATTACTTTAGTTTTCGAACTTTGAAAAAAGGAAATCTTGGAAATAATCTTTTTGTCGGACGTTATGATGTGCTGAATGAAAGTAAAACTGCATTTACGGTATGGTCGGTCTTCCTGCGAAGTAAGGAAAGTTTTTGTGCAAATCCATACTTATGTTAATGTTTTGCAAGAGATTCTTATGACATTTTATAGTCACTTATATCCTATATCTGCAAAATTTTAAGTTATACGGAAGTGCTAAAACTGACCCAAGAAAAAATAAGAAAAAAACTCCGATTTCAAAGTTGAGTGAATTCTTGGCACTCTATCCAACAATGCTTGAAAAAAAATAATGAATGAGAACAGGGAGTGTCAAATGCTTTCGTTCTGGAATTTTTTTCCGAAAATGACTGTACTGCCGTAACGTCAAATGACCAATAGAATATTGAGAAACTGTTGAAACTTTAAATTCCAATTTATTTTAAGGTATTATAAAAAATAAAGGAGGATTTTAGAAGCACGAGCAATTCGGCCATTAAACTATTCGCATCCATGGATTACAAAATTTTGGAGACTCAATAAAATACATTACAATTTTTTTCTTTCTTGCATAATTCATTTTGCATCAGCAAACCCTTTAATTTGGGTTTTGTATATATATATATATATATATATAGTATATATATATATATATATATATATAATATATAATATATATATATATATATTATATATAATATATATATATATATATTATATATATATATATATGTATATACTATATATATTATATATATAATATATATATATATATTATATATATATATATATATATATATATATATATATATATATATATATATATATATATATATATATATATATATATATATGGTAGTAGTAGTATAAGTAGCTGGTGGTTGCCCACTACAACTGATTTATGACCTATTGCCCTCCTCCCCAAGTCTGGGGGAACCAGGGGGGGAGAGACAACTGACGAAAATATATATATAGATATATATTATATATATATATATATATATATATAATATATATATATAATATATATATAATATATTATATATATATATATATTTATATCTATATATATATATATATATATATGATATATTTATATATTATATATAATAATAAAACGAAGATATCTGAGTTGTAAGCTTTTGGAATTAAAAATAAAACGCGTATAAACTAAAATCGTAAATTTGGTAACTTGGATTTGGCAACCCAAGGGAAGGTTAAGCTAGCAACCTCAAGATTTTATCATTTCAAAATTTTCCACGATTCGTCATTGACCTCTTTGTATGTAGATAATAACTCGTCGATTTTCAAATTTTAAATTCTATTTTCCAATAGGTTTATATGGAAGTGAACTTGTCAAATTAATTTCTTGAAACTCGATTTTGCGCAATATTTTGTCTGTAAATTGATCCATTTAGTCGTTCCCATTTATGAAATAGTCCAATAGTGATGTGTTTTTGATTGATGGAGTTAAATGAGCTACTCATTACACTTTTTGTATTTGAATAAATGAGTTTAATTTGCTTGCTGATAAGCTACTCATTTATTTCCATTTAAGTTTTTTAAACCTATAGATTTGAATTAACTATTTAAAAGTCAATTTTACCTGAAGCTTGCTGGGATTAGTTAATAATTGTTTATTATTCGTAAATAAATTGCGTTAATTAATCTTGAAACTTTGTTATATATCTAACGTAAAAATAAAAAAGACCTTCCATCTTATTTAATTTAATATAAATGTAGCTAGCGAAAATTTAAAGAGGAGGAAAATTATTTATGCTAAATACAATGTACGTTAAATATATATTACGATTAATAAGATCCGAGATGGGTATGTTATAAAATGGGCATATATAGTTTACTGCAATTATCGTTAAAGATTAGCATATACGTTAAAATGATACACGACTCTACTTAACATAAAGTAGCATAACATAAGTAACATAAATGATAAAATTAAAGAAACATAAGGAAACTTGGGGCACGAAATAAAATTTTATCTTGATAATTACAAAGCTGTTATTGTTACCTCGACCCGAATTTTATGAAATTGCCTTTAGTAAGGTTATTAAAGGTTTGGTTTTAATATTTGCAACTTTATCATAGCAAGAACAAATATTAGAAAAAATCAAGTAATTAGTCTATAAAGAAAAATAACTTGGATACATCATTGAAAATGAATATATTAAAATAACAGAAATGAGAACGGACCTAGTAAGAACCCTCAGCCAATACCCTATAATTTGGCAACATAATTTCCACATCGAAAAAGAATATAATATCAAGTCTTCAACGATTTCAAAATATTTGAAGTGATCCATGTCCCTTTATTTCTAATAATAGCTTGTTTGGTATAGAAAATGAATGAATCGAGCTAATGTACTATAATCAAACGCCCTTTTCTTCTTCGACGTTACATAAATGTGCTGCCTTTGCAATTTTTTAAAAAAATCATTCAAATATATTTAACAATATTTAAATTACCTTTTCAATATCAATGTTAATCATTTCTTGATGTTTTGGTAGGTGATTTAGATTTCATAAAATAAAAGGCATTTATTACTCCTCAAAAGGTGAAATTTTTAAAGAAATTTAGACAAATTCCCTACGAGTTTTGAAGTTTTACTTTAAAATTATCAGTAATCATTGAGTTTAATTTCTACTTAATCTAGTAACTCTTGAATCTCTTGAGTGATAATTTTTTCTGTTATTTATTATCTTATTCTGTCATTTTATTATCTACTTCCCTCGTTTCAATTCATTTTTCAGTAGTAGTCCTTTCCTTATTCATAGTTTATATTTATATATTATATATTATATATAATATAATATATATATTATATATATATATATATATATATATATATATATATATATATATATTATATATATATATATATATATATATAATATATATTATACTATATATATCTATATATACTATAGGCCAGCATCCCGAAAAGTTCATGCGTAACTAATAAACTATAACAGCTACACGAAAAATAAATATTATTTGATTTAAGCAAGCAATTTCATCGCTGAAACTTAAAAAAAAATTATTTTATTCTAATATTTATTAATAACACTTTAAATAATAGTATAATCTTAGGTCTGGCAAGCGTATGCTCTTATCAAACTTCCATTCCTGCAGTAATACGAAAGCAAGAGTTACCAAATAGTGTTTTCTTTTATTGGCTCTGGAGAAAATGTTATTTTTTTCTTTTTATTTCCTTTTTAGGGGGTTCGAGCCGACGGAGGGACAGAGGGGGGACTTCGTCCCTCGGTAGGCCGAGAAACCCCGACTCTGTCCATCTTTAGAAAAGAAAAAAATTCAACATTCAACATCGTCCCCCCCTCTGTCCCTCCGTCGGCTCGAACCCCCTAAAAAGGAAATAAAAAGAAAAAAACAATTTCTCCAGAGCAAATAAAACAAAACACTATTTGGTAACTCTTGCTCTCGTATTACTGCAGGAATGGAAGGTTGATGAGAGCATACGCTTGCCAGACCTAAGATTATACTAATATTTAAGGTGTTATTAATAAATATTAGAATAAAATAAAAAAAAATTTAAATTTCATCGATGAAATTGCTTACTTAAATCAAAAATTCTATTTATTTTCCTGTAGCTGTTATAGTTTTAAAGTTACATGCATGTGACTTTCGGGATGCTTATATATATATATATATATATATAGTATTATATAGTATATATTATATATATATATATATATATATATATATATATATAAAAAAAAATATATATATATATATATATATTTATGCTATATAAATATATGTTGTATTCTGGATATTTATATATATATATATATATATATATTATATAATATATATATATATATATATAGGTCCTATTCTGTTTTACGACTCCGTCAGTTTTAATTTTTTTGTTTTTTTTTTAATATATTGCTACTATATGATACCAACAATGAATTTCAGTGGTAACGGGCATGATTCAAAAGTTCGAAGTATTTTTAAATAATTTTAAAAAATCACATTTATGTTAAATATTTTTTCAAAAAATGAAATATCGTCGAAAGGTACTACACTTACAGAAAAACCAATTACATATTTGGAATCAGCGTATAAGGCTTATTATAAAAATGTAAAAAAAAAAAAAAAATAGGTCTATATATATTTTTTTTTCGTATATAAAATATCTCGAAAAGTACGACACTTACAGAAAAACCAATTACATATTTGGAATCAGCGTATAAAGCTTATTACAAAAATGTAAAAAAAAAATTAATAAAAAAAAAACTGCAGAAAAAAAAATTTAGGGGGCTCGAGCCGACGGGGGACAGAAGGGGGGACGTTTTCCATACCCCGTAGGGGAACCCCCGCGACACCCAAATACCAAAGAGCGGGGTTTCCGGAGACCCTCCCGGAGGGGGAAATAGTCCTACCCTGTAATTCCCCGTAAGGCCTACCCCCGGGAGGCCGGGAGACCCCCCCTCCTGCCATATTTGGGGTTTTCCCTTGGGTATTTCTTTTTTTAAAAAAAAAAAAAAAAAAAAATTTAAACTGACGGAGTTTTAAAACGAAAAGGTCCTATATATTTTTGAATCATGTCCGTTAACACTTAAATTGATTGTTAGGATCATATACTAGAAATATATTAAAAAAAAAAAAAAAATTCGAAACTGACGGAGTCGTAAAACAGAAGAGGTCATATATATATATAATATATATATAATATATATATTATATATATATATATATATATATATATATAGTATATTATATATATTATATATATATATATATATATATATATATAATATATATATATATAATATATAATATATATATATCTTGTAATAACTACTAAAACGTTTGTTGTTCACGCGAAATTAATAAAAAAAATTTTAAGATTAAAAAAAATTTTAAATAAATATATTTTCGTTAAAAAAAAGAAACAAAAGAAATCTAGGATTCCAATTTAGTATTGTTTGTATATTTTCATAAAAAATTGGAAAAAAATATTGCCAGACGTACGATGTGATGAAACTTGAACAACAACTATTTGTAAGCGGCAGCAACTAGACTCCATTTTGACTTGGTTTGTCGTTCCGTGAAAAAATAAAAAAAATTATGCTAAGTTTACTACTTGTGTTTGAAGGCAAATTATGAGATTTACTGATTACATATTAATAGAACAGTTTGCTTACAATTAATTACATTACTGTGCATCTATTACTGATATTCTGTTAGGTTTAATCGTTAAGATTTTTTTTACGCTGAAAATTCGGATTATGGAAGAACAAGAAAAAAAATAATTTTCCTTCATGATTTTTTTTTTTTATTCTTTAGCGTAATGTTGCCAATCTTAAATTATTATTAGGCGATACCCTTCATCCATACTGTGATAAATTTTAGCAAAATGTTTAAAAATGTTTAGTAGAAAAATCAATCGATTTGTTGTTATACCTTGAAACACCGTGCAATTTAAAGAGAACACATTTGCCAAATTATATTATATATATATATATAATATATATATATATATAATATATATATATATATATATATATATATATATATATATATAATATATATATATATATATATATATATATATTATATATATATATGGTGAAACTAAAGAAGTTACCCGCATGATATCTCGAAAACTAGATAGGTACAAAGAAAACTGATAACATATATGGAATCAGCGTATGAAATTTGTATGGAAATGAAAAAAAAAAATTATTTTTTATTTTATTTTTTTTTAATATTCCCAAACTACGATAGGTACAAAGAAAACTAATAACATATTTAGAATCAGCGTATAAATATGTATGAAAAAAGAATTTTTTTTTTTTAACTAAAGAATACCCCAGGGTAAACCGCAAAAAATGCAAGAAGTCGGGGCCTCTCGGCCTCCTGGGGGACGACGGGGTAGGACTATTTCCCCCCTCCGGGGAGGGTTTCTCAACGGAACCCCCGCTCTTTGGTAAATTTGGGTGTCGCGGGGGTTCCTAAAGCCCCTCCCCTACGGGGTATGGAAAATGTCCCCCCTCTGTCCTAACCGTCGGCTCGAGCCCCTAAAGAATTTTATACGCTGATTCCATATATGTTTGTTAGTTTTCTTCTACCTATCGTAAGTTTTGAAGATATAAAAAAAATAAAAAAGTAAATTTTTTTTTCATTTTCCATACAAATTTCAATCGCTGATGATTCCATATATGTTAACAGTTTTCTTGTACCTATCTTAGTTTCGAGATATCATGCGCGGGTACTTTCTTTAGTTTGGCCTATATAATATATTATATATTATATCTATATATATATATATATAATATATATATATATATTATATATATATATATATATATATTATATATATATATATATATATATATATATAGTATGAACAGAAAAACCAATTACGTATTTTGAATCAGTGTATATAATTATATACTGAATGTAAAAAAAAAAAATTACGACACTTAAAGAAAAAAAATTACAATATTAGGCATAAATGGCGTATAAAGCTAATTATATGTAAAGTCGATTTTATAATTTAAAACTAACGAATACCTAGAGTAGACCACATAGATATCAGCCAGTCCGGGTCTCTCTGTCTCTAGGTGGACTACGGGGGGGGACTTCGTCCCCCCTCTGTCCCATCGCTCGAGCCCCCTAAAAATTGAAGTTCAAGGAAACATATTTCCATTAGGGGGCTCGAGCCGATGGGGGACAGAGGGGGGGACGAAGTCCCCCCGTCGTCCACCTAGAGGCCGAGAGACCCACGACCTACCTGATATCTATGCGGTCCTACTCTAGGGTTATTGTTAGTTTTAAATCATAAAACGAACTTTACATATATAAGCTTTATATCGCCCGATTCCCTAAATTGTAATTTGTTTTTTTCTAAGTGTCCGTATTTATTTTTTTTTTTTTTTTTTTTTTTTGTTTTTAGCTTTTTTTTAATGTTTATACGCCGATTCAAAATATGTAATTTCTTTTTTCTTTCGCTATATATATATATATATATATATATATATATATATATATATATATATATATATATATATATATATATATATATATTATATATATATATATATATATATATATATATATATATATTAGCAACGTTACCGTTACCCGCCAATTTTACGCTATTTTTATAAACGCCATTTTTCGTTGTTTTCATATATCATTGTTTTTTACGTTTCAAAAATTTTTTTTTTTTTTTTTTTTGGCGTTGATTCATTAAATTTATATATGAGAGAAGTTTGGCAACACTGTTCTAGTACTTTGACATGGGGACGAAAGATATTAAAAAAAAAAATCCGATTATCGGAAAAATATCGATATTTCGTCAGAATCTGTTAAACTCAACTATTACCGTTTAATGATGACAAAAAATATATATCAACGAGAAACCTGCACAAATCTGACCAAATATTGCGGGGCATTGCAGTTTAGAATTTGAAAATGTGACGAGTTTCGATAAAACTGTAATCGTTGGTCTGTTTTTGGTAATAGTTGAGTCGTCATAGTTTTCAGTCGTCTTTCTTTATCTTATATATATTATAAATTTTTGTGGGAGAGGTGTGGATTTGTGGAAATTATATGGTTAAAATTTTTTTGTAATCGTTAGTTATGTCAATATAAACAATATGAAGTAGTGAATTTAGAAACCCTAGAAAAGGTAAAGCCAGCAACCTTACATATTTCACTTTTTTCATTTTTCATCGTTGATATCGACGCTTTTTAAATCGATGCTTCGAAATTTAGTTTTACACAAAGGATTCGAAATTAGATTATCTGCTTTGAACTTTGACATTTATTTCATGTAACTTGAATTTGTAAATTATTTCATATCTGTAAATTGATTGGGATTAAGCCACTTCCAATTATAAAACGTTTCAATAATGCAATGATTTAAATTTTTTGATAAGCGCATCACAAAATTTAATGAGCTTAATACGCTTGCAGATAAGCTGCTCATTTATTAGATTTTTACTTCGAATAATTTCCAGAGACTTAAATTTGTAGGAAATTTTAACGCAAACATGCGAGACATAGTTAGCAATTAGAACTTGCCCCCATGGTGGAAAAAATTTTTCAGGCCTCCAAATACACTTTTAACTACATCAATTTTGGACTAGTTTTACTACGTAAATTGATAATGTGGATATCCATGAGTCTGGCTTATATGTCAAGCAATTTGTATTGGCTATAATCGGTCTTGAAGGAATGTTCTTTGTTTTGTAATGCAATAAGAATTGATGCAAATAAGTCACTAACTTTCTAACTTATTCAGGAAAAGCTTATTATTTTTTTAAAATTTTAGTAAAATTATTATTTATTTAAAGGGTTAGAATTAAGCTGTACGTAATTATGTATGAATTATGTCAATATGTAAGAACTGATGATAATAACGATGCTTCACGTTAAAATATTCAAGTGAAATAATTATCCAATGAGAAAAGGCTGAAAGGAGGAGAAACTAATTTTAAATACTAGAAAGATAATTTGCAAATGCATATAAACTAAAATTACCATGAAATTGTGATAAAAGGAAAATCTCTTGAAATGATTTTTGCACTACTTCATTGATGGTTTTATGTTTTGATAAAATGTATGCCTTAAAAAAATCTTTATATATATATATATATATATATATCTACTATGTATATCATATGCTCTGCTCACTGCTAAAGCAATAGCATTTGTCTTCTTCTATGCTATATATATATATATGGCTATTTATAGGTGGTTACTCCAGGGGCGAAAATCAATAATTAATGTATCGTTATTTTAATAATTTGAGGTTGGTACATAAAATTTTTGAATTATTAACACAACCTATTCAGCCCTAGCAACTTCTAACTAACCAGAGTTAATCTAAATTATTATTAGCCCTAATATTAACAGGAGTCAACCACTTATAAATGTCTATATATATATATATATATATATATATATATATATATAACTACTATATATATATATATATATATATATATATATATACTATATACCCACTATTATATATATATTATTATTATTATTATACTCATCGCCGTCTCCCATGTAACTGCGGGGTGGTATCACTTTCAAACCGAAATGCTGTTCAATTATTTGCATTGTTCCTGGTTGTTCAATTAATTACAGCAAGACAGACTTTCCGCTGAACAATTCTTCTATAAGCGACCTATCATGCGTTTATCTATTATCTTCATACATACTAATGCATTATGCTATTAATAACTCCTATACTCCATAACCCACCTTCATTTGGGATAACATTTTCTGCCAGTCTATCATCACTCACTGTAATTTGTCCATGCCATTTTAGTACCCTTCGATTTGCTTATTCCATCAGACATTTCTCCTAGTGACATATATCCCTTATCCTTACATTTCTAACTCTATCTCATCTCTTTGCTTCACAAATATATCGTAAACCTTTCATTTCCAAACCTCAAACCATTTTTTTAAATTTTAGAATTTAATGACAGTCTCACATTCATACGGAATAGTTGGTGCAAATATTCACTCAAGCAATTTCATTTTTACCTTCCCGCATAAATTTCCCTTTTTTCATAATTCTCTAAGACTAATTAATACTCTTTCACCTTCAGCAAACTTATGGTCAATCTCTTCTTTCAGCCCTATAAAACCCCAAAATTCGTTCCAAAGAACCTAAAGACGTTATTTCTGTTAAACCTTCCCCATTCACCCTTATAATATCCAAGCCAGATTGAGAATCGTATCCTTTTGATTTTCTACATCAACATTTCTTTTAGCAGGATTAATTTTTAGTTTTTTTCCTTGACATGTTCGTTCAAACTTAAGGACCAAGTCATGTAGTTTTTTTTTTAATCAGAAACCAGCACAGTAGTGTCGGACAAGTAAAATGCTTATCTCCCAATTACCTTCATGTAGGTTCATATCAGCTCTTTCCCAAGCCTTAATATCCCTTATCATGAAAACACTTTATCTGAGAATGTTAAACTAACCATGGAACATAACACAACCTTGTCTCAATATACTCCTATTTTAATCCTTATTTAAATAATCCTTGCTCTACTGTTCCTATTTGTAAAATGCTTTAATCGCCTTTAATAACCCAAACCATTCTTTCTAATTTTCTATACAACTTCCCTCTTTACGCTCTATCACATGTAATGCCTTTTCCAAATCAAGAAAGCATGCAAAACCGTCTTCTTCTTTTTCTAATTTCTCTGCCAGCATTCACAATGTTAATCCTCGACTATCCCTAAAACCACATTGTTCCTCTCAATCTGTTTATCTGTGATAAATTAAATTTTTCTATTATAATTCGTCTACATATTTTTACTACAACACTCAATAAGCTTATTCCTCTATAATTAGAACACTCACACATTACGTTACCTGCCTATACAATTAAGTCTCAAGACAGGAATCTTGCAATCTTGTGGTACTCTCATGATCCCAGCAAACATTGAATAATCTCATCAACCACTCCACAACAATGTCACCTCCTTTTATAACATTTCGACTCTTATAGCATCTAACCCAGAAGATTTTCCTCCTTTTGACTTCTTCAAAGCATTCACTATTTCATCCTTTGTAATGTGCCCCACATTTACATTTCTAAACTCTTCCATCGTGTTTAGTCTTCTTTTTCTTCCTCCTCATCTACTCTTCAAGCAGTTAGAGTTCCCTAAAATGTTCTTTCCATCTCTCTTCCTCCGCTTCTCTATCATCCTGAACTACGTTCCCATCCAAAGCCTCCAATTATGACATCTTCTCTCTTATTCCGAATCTTGTTAATCTCCTTTCAAAATAGTTTACTCTAAAATTAGCAACAATCTCTCCACTCCACCGTTCGTCTGCCTTCTCTTTGCAGCTTTCCCTTTCATTTTCTAACCATTTCACTCTTATTGTATTCTCCATAGCCTGACCAACGGCGTGTTTAGCAAAGCTTTTTCCTTTATTAATAACATTCATTCTTTACTCCACCATTCGCTACCACTCATTTTACTCCTTCGTGACTTGATACTTTTTCACACCCCTAAACTTCCACTTCACGGTCATCAGTATTGTTTCCGGTCAGCGATGGATTCTGCCGTCATATATATACTTACAAAAACTATTAATGCTACGGTAAAACAGATACATTGCTGGAATGCTGGTCCAGAAAGAGAATATAAAATATATATACTTATATATATATATATATATTCTTCTGCTATATATATATATAATAACTAATAGCAACAACATATATAATCTTAAAGTTTCAAAACTATATCTCTTATATATAACCTTGTATAGCAATATCTCAAAAGCTTCTATTATTAGCACAACGAAAGATACATTTTTATCTCGTACTGATTTTTGGATAGGAAAATGTAAAAATAAAAAAAATAAAGAAAATTATTGTTAATAATTATGGTAATATGATAATACATTTATAGAGACCTTTTATTGGTTTATCGTTAAAATATAAGACTTTCTATTAAATTTTTTTTAAAAAATACAGGGTATACGCCCGATGGCAGGTCGGGGTCTCTCGGCCTTCAGGGGAACTACGGGGTGGGATTATTTCCCCCCCTCCGGGTCCGGAACCCCCGCTCTTTTGGTATTTGGGTGTGCGGGGTTCCCTCCGCCCCTCCCACGAAATTTATGAGTATCCCTATGATGTTCCCCGTCATCGAGCCCCTTGGCCCGTATAAAGCAAATTTTTTTTTTATTCCTATCTTTAAGAATTTCTGACAAGAGTATGTTCCTTTTTTTGCTGCAGCTATTGTAGTTTTTGAATATATATTTTTTATTTTTTTTTTTTATTTTTTTTTTTTACATTTTCTGGACCAGCATTTAACCCATTCCTCCAATGTATTCCGTTTTACTGTAGCCTTAATAGTTTTAAGATATATGACATCAGACTGCTGGCCTTGTTTCCTTAAAAACATTCCATTTCTTGAAATCTGTTTTCTTTTTCTTTCTACTATTTCCCATTTTTCTGCCAAAATTTTTTCTTATTCCGTTGAATATATCTTCATTTTCTAAATTCTCAACTCGTAACTTCAACACTTGTGTTAAATTTCAATCTTTTCTTCCACCCTATTTCACCTTTATCTTTGTTTCTACTAAATAGTGATCAGATATTCCACCTACTGCACCCCTCAAGACGTTCACATTCCAACAACCTGTCTTTCTCCATTTGACTTACACATACATATTCAATCAAGCAGAGCACAAATACATGTCACTCCACTAACCCAGATGTATTTATGTATGTTTCTCTTATTAAACCATGTATTTCCTATTATCAT
>JABUQX010021720.1:0-5000 GCA_015478945.1 Trachelipus rathkii
CCCCCACCCCCACAGATGGAGAATTATATAATATTGATATATATAGTATATATAGTATATTATAAGGTATATGATAGTATTCTGGAGTAAGACGAGAGAGATATAAGAGAGGAGAGAGAGAGAGATGAGAGAGAGAGGAGAGAGAGTAATGAGTAGAGAGAGTAGATGAGAGAGAGAGAGAGTAGATAAAAGGAAAATTAATTGAGAGACATCGAAAGTCAGGTAGAGAGAAAGCTTATAACGACGATAGATAAGCTCCACAGAGGATATGACATCTAGAAACCTACGAACACCTCGAAAATGATACACACAGCTGCCATCCAAGTTGAAGAATGAAATGAGAGTATTAATAGGTACACTCTAAATTTGTCCGGATCAATTGCCGAAGGCACATATCAGTATTATTTTATATTTCACAATCAAGTTATTCAATCAAATTGCGCAAGAAATGTATAATGATATACGATATACAACACTCATCTTCGGAAGTTTGTCGCGGCAGCGCGTTTTGAGGCGTATTTTTTTCTCGTATAAAGCACTAGGAGAAGATTTAAGTTTCGTTCAAACTTTGATAATCCAAAGTGCCTATTAATTAATGAGAAATTATAAAATCATAAATTAGTGCAAGTATCTGAAGTGCCAAAACTCCATTACCTAAAATTTTGTCCAAATATTCAGTCATAATAGAGAGTTCTGTAATTTTTAGATTATGAATTTATTTGCAATTTATAAAGTAATTGAATTATGAAAAATCTTAAAAAATAGAATAAAAAATGTCAAAATCTAACAGTTTTTCTTTGATAAAATAAGTATTTAATGGGAAACTATTGAAATACTAACATTAATGTATTATTGATCATATTTATAAAAGCTGAGTTAGTAATCTATTAATTATTATTATTATTATTATTATTATTATTATTTGAGTATGTATTATTATTATTATTATTATATTATTATTATTATATTATTGATTGATTATTGATTATCCTTGTGTATTTAGTTATTATTAATTATATTCATTATTATTATGTATTATTATTATTATTATTATATTATTATTATAATTATAATTATATTTAATTATAATTATGATTATATTATATATCTAAGATCTGATCCGATAATTATAATTATGATTATAGTTAAAATTATAAATGTTATTATTAATATATTATTAATTATTATTATTGATCATTATATTTTATGATTATTCTTATCAGAATTACAAATTAATATCATTACTATCATTATCATTGAATTATTATTATTTATTATCTCCGAGTGATGTGCAGTTTATGTTATATAGTGTATTAGTATAATATATATAAGTCGTCGAATATTAGAGTGGAGCGTGAGTGTGTGAGTGACTATTTTATTATGTATTATTATTAATTACTTTTTACCTTCCAATTCCCTAAATATGTCTTCTTCTGATATTCCATTTAATTTTGGCTGATAATAATTAGTTCAGAGAATAATTTGCAAAGAAAGTAAGAAGGCATTTTAAATATTTAGTTAGATCCTGACCTGTGTTTCGGTCCGTAACCTCGAATCATTCAGAGTTTCGGATTCTAGACACAATTCGAAGTAGTTATTCTTAAAACCTAGATTAAACAATAAAATTACAATTGAGTTTTATGGAATATTTTTGGTATTGTATATTATATTTAACTAAAGGACAATACGTTTGAACCTTTATGTTAATGTCTTGGTTTAGATGTTTTAATGTAATGAAGCCTCAGCTATTTCATTTTGGGGCTTCACATGAGGATGTAAAATTTTTAAATGATTCTTGAAATATCAGGTAAGTTGTCTTGGTTATGCTCAGTGAATAATGTTTAGTATATTTTTCTGGGTTTAAAGCGGTGCTGGTATGCCCTATCTGTTATTCTATTAGTCGTGTAACCAAAATATTTCGACGTACAGTTCAGACTCGGGACATGCGAATTGGTAAACGACATGGTGATTAACTGAAAGGGTATCTTAGTTGAAAAGCAGGAAGAAAGTTTTTCTTGTTTTGTGATATAGTTTAACTGTGATTTTTGAATTACTTGTAGATTTAATGTGGGCGTTAATAATGCCGCGTAAGCATTTTTCCTCTTTATCGAAGTGTTTTGCACAATTTGAAGTTTTTAAAATAAAATTTAATGCTTTCAGAGATATTGTTCGTATTGTCCTGTTTTTTTTATAGAGTTTGTCGATGGTTTTGTTTATTATTTTCTCCGTTAAATTTAAGGGGTGGTTACAGTTGATTAGGTTCTGTTTAATTCTCTTTTAATTTCAACATCAAATGATCCCCAATCCGAGAACAATTTATAAGCCCTATATATAGTGTTTTAACAATTTTTATATACTTCTGGGAAGTAGGAGTTGTTATTAACAGGTAACAGACCATGTATCAGTTGGTTTGAACAATGTATGGCCTGTGGAAAAAGTTCATCATATTAATTTGGATTTTTATATCGCAAAAAGCTTAATATATTTTAGAGATGTTTCAGGTTCATAGTGAATATATATAGTATAACATAGTATGTGAGTAATTTCTGTCTTAGATGATGTTAATATAGTATATATTTATTGGTATATATATATATTTATATACTAGTATATGAGTTACTTAGGTAGTAGCTTTATATATAGGCTATAGATATATACTTATATAATACTATATTCACACTTATGCTGAGGGTATATAAGTTTTGATAAGTGTCCCACATAAGGCTGATGAAGAAGTTATTTCAATTTGGTTATGGGTGGAGTGGTACATGGTTGGAGTTCAGGGAAGAGAGTGGCTTGTGAGAATAGAAACAGTTGTACTACAACTAAATGACAATAAGACTTATCGAAGGAAAGTAGTGAGAGTGGTTTCCCAACAGGGTTCAAGAGCTGGGGCACTATTGTTCCTCATATATTATAAATGACTTTAGACCAGGGGACAGGATGAGTATGCAAGGTTTTCTAAGTTTGACAGATGATACAATGTGGCCCATTCATGTTAAGGAAATAAGTGAAGGACGTCATAAATATTCTCAAAATGATCTTGAATGAAACTGTTGGTGGTGGTACATATAAGGATTGGACAAATGAGTTTTTAATAGTAAAAGTGTAAGGGTTTTCAATAGGTTTTCTCAACAAAAAAGTTTTTAACTACGATTATGATGGGAGTGCTTGAGTCTGTGGACGCAAGCAAAGATTTAAAAAATAGGTGTGATTATATAGCAGTAATTTGAAGTAGCTAATAGGTGTTTGAAGCAACGGAATAAAGCTAATAAGAATGCTGGGTCAATGAATAAATCGCAATGTGTTTAGCAAGAGCAAAGAAGCAAGATATAAGTAAACTGTATAAATGAAACTATGTTTAATGCCAATAATACAGAGTACTTGTGCACAAGTTTGGGGCCCTTATTTAAAGAAAGACTTTAGATAGAGAGAGAGAGGAGAAAGAGAGATAGGAGAGAGAGAGAGATAGAGCGAGAGAGAGAGAGGAGAGAGAGAAGGAGAAGAGAGAGAGAGAGAGAGAGAGAGAGGACGAGAGAGAGAGTAGAGAGCAAGACGTAGAGAACAAGGAGATTTCTGGGTTTTGAGGGTAAGAATATGAGGTGAGGGCTGAACGGAGTTAGGAAATGTTTTTCCTGTAGATTAAGGCGAATACAATTCTCAGAAGGGACATGATGATCAAGTCTACAAAATTTTACATCTAATTGATAATACTAGAGAGTCAATAATTCTTCAATATTAGAAGCACTGGACGGGAGACCAGGGGGCAAAACAAGAAAATTAAGAAGAAAGCATGCATCTTGATATATACGAAAGCATTCTTTCAGCAATAAAGGGGTTGTTTAAAGGATTTTGGAAGTGGTTTGCCAAGGAGGTTTACATATAATATGTATAAGTAGTATATATTTGTGGGTATGTGATGTGTGTGTATGAATTTGCGAGTCACTAAAGTTATAATTCAGTTTTTATATTATTATATTATAATATTATAGCTTAATAGGTGGATTGAATATATTAAATATACGCTTATGATAAGTATATGTTGTAATTTGTAGCGTATACTCTGTAGTACTACTATATATATATTATATATATATATGGTTATATAGTATATTTATTTATTTGGTCATATAAATCAGATCTTTAAACTATATATAACATATATATACTATATATCTATATATTATATATTATAGTATATATATACATATATATACATAGCTATCTACGTATACTATATATATCTATATATAATATATTATATATATATATACTGTACGTTGTATATATATATATATATTATGTAGCGTAGTATATTGTTATGGTTAAGTATATGTTAATATATTATATTATATTATATGAGGTTTATATTATATACATCATCTAGTATAGATGTATAGGATAAGTAGTCGTACTATAGTATAGTATATATAATAATATATATATAATATATATATACTATTTATAATAGAGTACATATACTAATATATATATAAATAATTTTTATCGATATTTATATATTATATATATATATATTAATTAAGGTTATATATATGTGATATATACTTTAGTTAGGTGTTTGTCTGTAAGTAGTTATATAATATAGATTAAGTATCTGTCATTTTATTGTGTTAGTATGTCGTAGGGGTGTGGTCGCGGTGGGACGTTATAGTATATGCTATATATATATAATATACCGTATATATATAAGATGACGAATAGGAACCGGGAACTGAAGCGATGACTGCTGAAAAATGCCACGCCTCGCCGACTATATATATAGTTCATATATATATGTATAAATATATATATATTAGTAACAGCGAGGTTATATAATTTAATAGTGGGTTGTAATAAGTTAAGTTGTATATTATAAGTATAGTTTAATTTATATTATAATATATATACATATGATGGGTATTGCTTTATATATATATATTTATATATAAAAATATATATATATATATTGTATAGGTATAGTAATAATGTATATATTTTAT
>JABUQX010021720.1:15000-22500 GCA_015478945.1 Trachelipus rathkii
GCTTCTAAGCTCTACTCTAGATCATCTGGAAACTCATTTCCGTTCTTCAGATCGCCAGTATCACCTTTCAGGAGCTTGAGGTCTGCCTGGCGATATACTTTCCAATCTAACCGAATTTAATCATTTTTTTCCGCCATAGGAATACAGGGAGACTTTTGTGGTGGGCGCTTGACTATCCACAAAGCATTGACTTGGGTATGGCAACTCCTTGTGGGTTTCCCCTTTTCTTGCTTACTTATGTCTAGTTTCTTTTCAAATGCGTTCAATATGGCTATTGTTTATCGTCTTCTCAAATCCTTCAATACTTCTATGGTTGATGGGGGACATACTATCTTGTGTTTCTGGTATAGTGGGTGGTTTGAGTCAAGGTTCTGTTCTTATATCCTACTTTATTCCTACTTTCATTAATGTTCTTCTCATCTGCACATCTAACTCTATCCCTCATATGCCGATGACTCGACCTTCATTCTTCAACTCATTTCAATTCTGCTCTCTCTTTTACTTCTGAATTGCCTCTCGTTTAATCTTTCCGTTTATTCTCGTGATGACTGATAGAAATTTTAGGTGGGGTTCCTCTCAAACCTTGTGAATATTCAATTTTTTAAAAAACAAATCTTCTACAAATCTTTTGACAATATAAACATTTTGGCCTTAACATAAACAAATAATGTCGTTGGAAACCTCATATCAAACGGTTTGCTAGAGCGGCTCAAAGAAACTGTGAGTTCTGTTTATACTGCGAGACTTTTTTTTCTTTTCTCAGTTACAGACAGCTACAACAATGTCTTATCCGCTCTTTGTATCGGAGTTGCTCTCTATCTGGGGGGTTGGGCTCTGGTTTCACCCGGGCTTTTGGACAGGGTCGAGTCGAAAGCCAAAAGGCTTATAAACGTTCTGGTTCTTTCAGTTCACTTGACCTCTATCTTTGCGACGCGATGTTTGGTTGCTTTATCTCTATTCTCATAGTGGCGGGATGCTCGGGGAATTTATCACTCGCGTACACCACCTTTACGACCCCTCGTAGAACAAGGGGTGCTGTATCTGCGCAATGAGTTTTTGTGTTGATATTGGTAACCAAGGCTAGTTTTGCTGAGGTGCTTCCTCTTCCCTGCCACTCTGTTCTATCGGAAATCTCTTCCATCTTCTGTGTTTCTGCTGAACTTTTATCTCCCAAATTTAAAGGCAGTGTTTGGGTGCTTATTGCGTAATTTGCGTTAGAGGTGAACTTTTGACTTACTGAACCCTCACTTGAATACTAATATAATATTAAGTATATATTATATATTACTATATATATATATTGATTGTACTATCATTTTATTTTATATATAATATTTATATAATATATAGCTTATATATATATATAATATAGTAATATATAATATATATATATATATATATAATATATATATGTATCTATATATCAATATATAGATATATATATATATTATAAATATATATATATATATATATAATATATATATTATATATATATATATAATATATATATATATTACTTATATATATATATATATATATATATATATAATAGGGTGATTCAAACTCTGCGACAAACTCGGAGGGTTGATAGAGCAAAACGATAAGGAACATTTTATTGTTAAATAAGCTATGTTATATGACGCTTCGTTTCAAAGTTACCGACGATTGAAGGTACACTAGTTTTTGTTGTGTGACGCGTCGCATTTAGGTTACCGACGATTTAGGTTACTCAATTTTAATGTGTTTGGGCGTGCGTACATGTGTGTTAAGCTTAACGTCCTTCGGAAACACGTGGTAATACCTTTCGCCTTGCCCAATTCAATCGTTTGATTCAGTACATGTAGGCATGATTACGAAATAGATCTACACTCTTTTACCCGAGTAACCGAATGATAAGGTGTTACGTGCGACGAATGTAAATGGAGAAGAGCACACTTTATGGTACCTGAACGGTTTTCCACACAGAATCAGCCAACAACCACACAATGTTTTGCTTGTCCTTCATCAGAGCTTCGAGAGTATGAAGACGGAACCTTCGTCGCCGGTGCATTGGTGGAAGATCGCGCGTTTGAAGATGAGGTGCTTGAGAGAGTCACCAGCGACCCGTCGGACTAGCACACGCGCCATTGCCCATGGCATGGGTTCAAATCAGCTCGTCGGTGCTTCGGGTCATGCAAGAGCAAGCCTCCATGCATACCACTACAGAAAGTACAGAGGACATGGGCAAAACGATTTCGAACCCGTGTGCAATTTGCCCGGTGGTTTCTGCAACGGAGCATTGATAATCCTGCCTTTTTCCTGCACATATCTTGTTTACCGATGAGGCGTGCTTCAACACGTGGATGACTGACTTTCAACAGCAGAAAACACAAATATGGGACGAGAAATCGCACGCAATGCTTCATCAGAGTTGGACCAGGCGAAATTTACCGTAAACATCTGTGGTGGAATTCTTGGGGATATCTGCTGGATCTGTCGATCATTTCACAAACCGTTTGGATAACAGCGTAACCTGCACTACTCCAGAACACGCTTCCGCAGTTCATGGATGACATACCCCTTGCTCTCCAGCGCACTTCAGCCACCAAGTACGGACGCATCTGAACAGAGTCTACAACTGACAAATGGATAGGGAGATGGGGACCTGTTGCGTGGCCTGCAATATCGCCCGCCTCACCCCCCTAGATTATTTTCTTTGGGGCATGTGAAGAGTGTTACATTAACCCAGTCAACACAAGAAAGGAACTGATTCAGCGAATATTCACTGCGTTCGATCAAATCAGACACAGTAAGGGCATGTTCGGTAAGGATCCGACAGGCAATGGACGTGTGGATGTAAACTGAGTGTAACTCGTGGTACAGGGAGACACTTTGAACACCTTCTGTAATTTTCCCCATAAAATGATTTCATAACAAGCTACAATTGTTTGCTTTACAACCTCGCGGTCAAACACATACCGGTTGTTTAATACAAAAATCCCTTATTGTTACCTCTATCAACCCTCGGAGTACACAGATTTACGCACGCACACATACAGAACATTAGGATATAAAATCTCCGGTTACCAAGTAACGACGCGTCAAACAGCATCACGTGGTTTACCTTACATCTCCCGTAACTTTGAAACGAAGCGTTATACAACATAGCTTATTTAACAATAAATGTCCTTATCGTTTCTCTATCAGCCTTCCGAGTTTGTCGCAGAGGTTTTTAATCACCCTATATATATATATATTATAGTATATATATATATATATAATATATATTATTATATATATATATATATAATATATATATATATAAATATATATATATATATATATATATATATATATATAATATATATTATATATATATATATATATATATTATATATATATATATATATATTATATTAATATATAAATATATTATATATATTATATATAATATATATATTATATATGTATATATAATATATATTATATATATATATATATAGATATCATATATATAGCTATAATATATATATATATGTATATATATGTATAAATAATATCAATATATAATTATATTATATATATATATATAGTTAGTATTTAAATATATCTATATATAGTATATATATATATTAATATATATATATACTATATATATATATTTTATTATGTAATATATTATATATATATATATTATATATATATATATATATATATGTATATATTATAATATATAATATATATATATATATATATATATATATATATATATATATAGTATATTAATATATATATTAATTATATATATATATATAATCTGAATAAGAACTAAGTTTTCTTTGTTTAAAGAGAAACTATCTTAACGTTGCTGAAGCAATTTGCATATATCAATAAATAATATGTATCATGTAACTTTTTAAATCTGAAAAAAATATAATTTATACCTTTTTCAATAATTAACAGATTGTGGTCCAGAATTTCCATTAAAACCCGTTTATTGTTTTAACACAACTGAGCCTTGGAATGAATTGCAGCATGTGCTCATGTGGACGGATCCTGGTTGGAGCTTATTCTACAGACCATATGTGATACAACCACTATAGGAGTTTCTGTGTAATTAAACCTTGCACTGCAATGAAAATTCAATCAAAAATTTAAGACTTTTTTTCATATTGATATTGGAACTTTTGATTTTCTGAAATTTATTGTGCTTATTAAATAATAAATCTAATTTTCCTTTTTATTTTTAAATGGCTTTTAAGGATATCTATTGTTTATTCATTTTATTTCTTATAAAATCTAAAAAAAACTTCAAATATTTTTTTTTTTTGGCAAAGTTTTTATTTTTGATTTCGTGTTAATAAAAATGAAGCATGTTTAATTTTTTCTTTCATTAACAATTTATACTTATGAGTTAATAAACATTAGACCAGGGATTTAAAATTAAAAAAAAAAAAAAATTAAATTCAGGAAAGTAAAACAAGGTGGGCACTCCAATATCATTAAATCGTGACTCCTACTTTTCCAGCAATATTTACTATGGTAAAGATATCTAAGAAAAACTGAATTAACTTTATTGTTTATTTAGTAGTTTATTCTTTGGCTTTTATTATTATTATTATTATTATTATTATTATTATTATTATTATTATATTATTATTATTATTATTATTATTATAAATCATATTACTCTTAATAATATTTTTATTTTATTATAATTTGAAATTATATTATTATTATTATTATTATTATTATTATTATTATTATTATTATTATTATTATTATTATTATTATTATTATTATTATTATTATATATTATTATTATTATATTATTATTATTATTATTATTATTAATATTATTATTATTATTATTATATTATTATTATTATTATTTATTATATATTATTATTATTATTATTATTATTATTATTATTATTTATTATTATTATTATTAATTATTATTATTATTATTATTATTATTATTATTATTAATTATTATTATTATTATATTATTTTTATTATATTATATTAATTATTAAGTATTATTATTAAATTATTTTATTATTTTATTTTTATATTATTATTTTTTTATTATTAATTATTATTAATTATTATTATTATTTAATAATTTGTGGCTGTTGTTTTTATTATTATTATTATTATTATTATTATTATTATTATTATTATTATTATTATTATTATTATTATTATTATTATTATTATTATTATTATTATTATTAGCCAACAAAATTATCTTCTAGATTTAGTGCTCGTGGTGTACCATCTGCTGGTGAGTGTACCAATGTCGTGTAGCTGTTATATAGCAATGCGAGTGGATGTAAAGCTATTGCATTGGTAATACGACGAATACACTTCGACAACGTATGTTGCAACACATGTACAAACTAAGTAAGATACAACACAACATGTATGTATAAGAAAACATAGACCGGATATTAATATAAAATTTAACGAAATGTCCGATTACCTTATCTAATCTATGAATTTCACATTTGTTTTTCGAATATTTTAAATTATAGCTTTAATCTTACTTTTTAATTTGCAATAGTTTTATTATTTTAATTTTATTTTTGGTCTCGTTTTTAAAATAAAGTTATGTCCTTGAAAATTCAAACGTGAGCAGATGAAAGCTCAGATCGTTTTAGAAGGCGATAATTTTGTTTTATTCAAGACTTGTCCTGAAGAATATTTATGAAAATGTTAGGAAGGTTTTTAGGAATTTGAAAAAATCTTGCAAATATTATATCAAGACAAATCCTGATTTATTTTATATTATTATTATTATTATTATTATTATTATTATTATTATTATTATTATTATTATTATTATTATTATTATTATTATTATTATTATTATTATTATTATTATTATTATTATTATTATTATTTTGAAATTCTTCTTCAGCTTTTGTTTTAATATAAATTTTACTTTAGCTTTCAAATCACGAAATATTTTCTTCTAATTATTATAGTTATCTTTGTTATTATTATTATTATTATTATTATTATTATTATTATTATTATTATTATTATTATTATTATTATTATTATTATTATTATTATTATTATTATTATTATTATTATTATTATTATTATTATGTTATTATTATTATTATTATTATTATTATTATTATTATTATTATTATTATTATTATTATTATTATTATTATTATTATTATTATTATTATTATTATTATTATTATTTATTATTATTATCTTATTATTATTATTATTTATTATTATTATTATTATTATTATTAATTATTATTATTATTATTATTATTATTATTATTATTAATATTTAGAAATTTTATATCAGCATCTAATTTAACATGAGCTTTTCACGTCTTTTGCAATTTCCTAAAGATATCAATCGCTTCAAGATTGATTTTCTTAAGGACTACCCTAGAATTGAAAGAGCATCAGCTTTTTGAACCTTTAATCTAAAATTTCGCTTGGCCACTCCGGGAATCATTAGGAGATGAAATGTAGACTAAATTAGCAAATGATAAGACAAAATAAATGTTATATAATTATAAATACATGAATTTACCTATTAAATCAATAACTATCGCTTAATCTAAAATTATAAAATATAATAATTATTTTATATCAATAGAGAGATCCTAATCAGTGAAACTCGAAAGATGCTAAAAATATTTCCCATTTCATAGTATTTGATATTGGTAACTAGTTTGTTCATTTTGATTAAAAGTGACTCAGACAGCCTCAAATAAAAAAAATTCATGCTCGGTGTAATATATCAAAATTGGAAACGTCGAAATTGAGTTTGAGGGTTACGTGCTCGTTTTTTAAATTGCCTAAAATCTCACTAAATTTGTATCTATGTTGTGAGACGCGAAATTTGAAGAATTTGTTATATACCGGATGTAAGAGACATTACAGCCATTTTTTTTACAGTGCAAATGTTACAATGCATGACACATTTTCTATAGTAGCATTATTTCTTTCAGAATACATGGAAGAAAGTTTGAATGGCCTATAGCAAGGTATAATTTTATTCCTTTAGAGTTAGCTTTGGAATTGACGTGATATTGTATCATTTTCTTTAACCGGATATTCTCATAATTAAAACCATCGACAGTCTGCAGTCTGAAATGAAGTCACACTAACCGCATTATCTTCTGTTTCTTAACAAGCATTTTCTTACTTAAAAATGTTTTCATGATTTTATCCAACATATGTTGAGGTAAGTTATTACTAGCAAGATTCTGTTAAATTCTCGAAAGTTTTGCGTCAAAAAGTCTCCAGGAAGAAAGAGCAAATGCGGTACGTTCTTTCTGTAAAGTTTTAATAATTGCGAATTTCTATGTGTGTAAATTGAAATTAGTATAAAGAACTTTGCCAGTAAGTTTATTATTGTTATTATTATTATTATTATTATTATTATTATTATTATTATTATTATTATTATTATTATTATTATTATTATTATTATTATTTTTACATTAAACATTAATTATCTATTATTATTATTAT
>JABUQX010021720.1:27500-30000 GCA_015478945.1 Trachelipus rathkii
TTAAATAAATTAATACCCAGGATTTTTCACTTAATAAAATATTTTTTGAAAAAAATTCATACCCAGGCTCCGGCTCTGACTCCAGCCTCCGGGTAATACTCCCAGCCTCTGGACCACTTCGGCTCCGGATCTGACTAAGGTTTCTGAACTATTTGAAAATTGTTCAGTACGTCTTCTGGCAATAAAGTTTTCACCAAAAATATATATATTTTTTTTTAAAATTCATACCCAAGATCCGGCTCCGGCTCAGGATCCGGATCCCACTAAGGTTTCTGAACTATTTTAAAATTGTTCAGCACCTCTTCTTTCAATAAAATTTTCACCTAAAAAAAATATTTTTAGAAAAAATCGGTACTCTCGGCTGCGACTCCATCTCCGACTTTGAATCCGGCTCCGGCTCCAAATCTGAATCCGATTAAGGATTCTGCACTATATGAAAATTGTTCAGCAAGTCTTCTGGCAATAAATTTTTCATCTAAGAAAATTATTTCTTGAAAAAATTTATACCCAGGATCCGTCTCCGAATTCGGATCCGGAACCGGACCTGGCTAAGGTTTCTGCACTATTTGAAAATTGTTCAGTGCGTCTCTGGCATTAAATTTTTCACCTAAAAAAATATTTTTTTGAAAAAATTCATACCAGGTTCCGGCTCCGGCTCGGTTCCGGCTCGGCTCCGGTTCCACGCTCCGACTTCACCTTCGGCTCCGGAATGCTGACTAGGTTTCCTGCAACTATTTGAAAATTGTTTAGCACAACTTCTGGCAATAAATTTTTCATTAAAAAAATTCTTCTGAAAAAATTTATACTATTGCGCAGGCTCTGACTCTGGCTCCGACTCTTGACTCGGTTCCGACTCGCGGTCCGATCCGACTAAGGATTCTGCATTATTTGAACTGTTCAGCACGTCTTCTGACAACAAATTTTTCCTTTAAAAAAATTTTTTCGTAAAAAAATTTATTCCCAGAATCCGGCTCCGAATACGGCTCTCGCTCCGGATCCGGATCCAACTAAGGTTTCTGCATTATTTGAAAATTCTTCAGCACCTCTTCTGGCAATAAATTTTTCACCTAAAAAAATATTTTTTCGAAAAAAAAATCAAACTACGGCACCGGCTCTGACTTTCGGCTCCCACTTCGACTCCGGCTCCGACTCAGACTCCGGATCCGACTAAGGATTCTGCACTATTTGAAAATTGTTCAGTACGTCTTCTGGCATTAAATTTTTCACCTAAAAAATATTTTTTGAAAAAAATTCATACCCATGCTCCGGCTCCAGCTCCGGCTTCGGTTCCGGCTCCGGCTCCGACTTCACCTTCGGCTCCGGATCTGACTAAGGTTTCTGGTACTATTTGAAAATTGTTCAGTACGTCTTCTGGTATTAAATTTTTCATCTAAAAATATATTTTAAGAAAAAATATCATACTTAGAATCCGGCTCCGGCTCCGGCTCCGGATTCGGCTCCGGCTCCGGCTTCGGCTCCAGCTCCAGCTTCAGCTTCAGCTCCGGATTCGAATAGGTTTCTGGCACTTTTGAAAATTGTTCAAGCAGATCTTTCTAAAAAAATATTCTTCGAAAAAAAATCATACTCCGGCTCCGGCTCCGGCTCCGACTCCGGCTCCGGCTCTGACTCCGGATCCGGATCCGACTAAGGCTTCTGTACTATTTGAAAATTGTTCAGCACATCTTCTGCCAATAAATTTTTCATCTAAAAAAAATTATTTCATGAAAAAAAATATACCAAGGCTCCGGCTCCGGCTCCGCCTCTGGCTCCGGCTCCGGCTCCGGCCCCGGCTCCGGCTCCGGCTCCGGCTCCGGCTCCGGCTCCGGCTCCGGCTCCATTTATTTGACTGAGTAAAATCTGAAGAATGAGCTAGAGGTTGAGAATATGAAAAAAAAATTAGATTTTCTATAATTATAAATAAAACATTTTTTTTATCCTAAACCTGGAATTGCAATTTTGACTGGAATTGAAATTTTTTTAGTTCGACACCTCTCTAAATAAATTTCTGTATCTAAAAAACTATTTAGAATTTTTAAAAAATAATTACACCATGATGTTCAGGAGGAATTTTTCTACTAATTTAGATAATAAAAAAAAAAAAGTGAAAATTTTGATTTTGCTTTCAAAAAGTAGGGGGTCTAGTTATGAAGTCTCCCCTTAACTCCCTTAAACTACAAAATTGCTACCATAAAGACTTTAGTTCACCGAGCGTTTAAGATATCGTCTGATTGGACACTTTTTGATTTAGAAATTAAAAGAATAACAAATAATCTGATAAACAATAACTTCGCCCAGTATATTATAGAGAAAACTATAAAGCGCACTTTAAATAATTTATTCGCCAAAACTATCAATGAAAATGAAAAAGATAAGCTCTTAGTATATTATAAAACTGAAAATATTAGTCAGAAAAAGAAGAAGAAAACAAATTAAAATTAATTTTGAAAGAATATATTAAAGCAAAAGACGGGAGGAGGCTTATATTAAGATCTTACTATAA
>JABUQX010021720.1:35000-40000 GCA_015478945.1 Trachelipus rathkii
GTCAGTATTAATATCAAAATTTGGACTATAATGTAAAAGTTTTTTGGCAACCTTTAATTTTGTTATATTACTCAATTCATTATATCGAATGAAGGAAATAAAACACATTCATCATTCAAGTAGTAAAACTAATTCAAAAACATCTTCACTGCTGTGCTAGGCAGTTTTTTATCTGTAATAGTAATCGCAAAAATTTACATCGCTTAAAGGAGCATTCTCGGCTCACGAAGTTTTAAACTAGTAAATTCTGTAAAACTGCAATATTAAAACTATTCAAGCAGTGCCACTGACTCTTGTGATTCAAGTGGGAATTGCTCATGAAATATATAAATTTCCAGTGTACAAATTCATGCCTCCATGCATCTAACGTAATGACAAACCGCAGGTTTCTTGAAAGTGCACGAAATTTTATTTCCTAAACATACCAAAATTGGCTTAAAAAATTTCTTGTAATCATTATATGTTAAGTTTTCAGATAATTTGCAATAACAAAAATCTACTACATTTTGAAAATTTTCTTCATTCAGAACCTTTCCATGTCTTGTATTTCATCATTGTAATTTTCTTTTATAATTTTGGGCTAAAAAGTTTTTACATTTCCGAGACAATTGAATTTCTGGGCCAGTTGAAGAAGAATATATTTCATGGAAAACTGTAGATAAAATAATTTCAACAACATGATGTCTGCATCGCATAAAAAGGAACTCTTTATATATTTCGATTCTATACAAACGGCAGCGCTATTTACTATGCCAGTGTTTGAAGATGTTGTATCAAATACTACTGCTTGAACGCTTTCAATGGTGTCAGCCACTGCTGAACATATTTCCAAGTCTGTGACCACTGGAATATTTGGAACTGACATTAGTTTTTCCAATGTGTTTGAAGTGGATATAATATCTAGGCGTTCAACCATTTCACCCGATAAATTTTTTACTCTTTCAGTGTCTCAATGAATTGTAACTGCATCTAATTTTAATTTTTGAAAAAGTATCTTTAATGATGTCAGCACCGTAATTACGATATATATATATATATATATATATATATATATATATATATATATATATATATATATATATGTATAATAATACTAATAATTTTTATGATATATATAATATATATATAATAATAATATATATATTTATGTATATATATATATATATATATATATATGTATATAATATATATAATATATATATATATATATATAATAACTAATATATATATATATATAATATAATAATATATATATATAT
The DNA here is from genome assembly GCA_015478945.1 of Trachelipus rathkii. Lineage (NCBI taxonomy): Eukaryota > Metazoa > Arthropoda > Malacostraca > Isopoda > Trachelipodidae > Trachelipus > Trachelipus rathkii. The sequence goes on from JABUQX010021720.1 coordinate 36,260, forward strand.
AATAATAATATTAATAATAATAATAATAATATATATATATATATATAATAATAATATAATAATAATAATATATATAATATAATAATAATAATATATATATATATAAATATAATAATATATAATATATATGTATAATATATATATATATAATATATAACATATATATAATATATAATAATAATAATATATATAACTATATATATATATATAATAATATATATAATATAATAATATAAATAATATAATAATATATAATAATATATATATAATAATAATATATATATATATATATATATATATATATATATATATATAATAATAATATATATATATGTAATATGTAATATATATATCTACTATATATATATATATATATATCGTTACTTTCGGACTGACGTTCTATTTATGAAGCAATCGAAAGGATTTGGACCTACTGCTACTACAAAAACGTTCATTTGATAGTAAATAAGCTGCCTCCCTTTCACTTATTTAATATTTTTTGAGAACTGCAGGCAGGATATCTGGCGGAAGCTGGATACTGCTACATCACTACAATTTACCATTGTTAAAGGACTAGCATTATGAACTTAGTACCAGACAGTAAATGTTTCAGATCTGTTGTGTTATTGAAAAGGGTATATATATATATATATATATATATATATATATATATATAGATATATATATATATATATATACTAACTACTATATATATATATATATATATATATATATATATATATATATATATATATATATGTGGTGTTATAGAAAAAGGTATATATATATATATACCTTTTTCAAATATAACCCCACATATTTTATTAAGGAATCAGATATATATATATATATATATATATATATATATATATATATATATATATATATATATATATATATATATATATATATATATATATATATATATATATATATACAGAATAAGTTTGAAAGCTGGCATTTTCCCGAAATTAAAAATATAGACTCGAAATGTGCTAAAATTTATAAAAACGTTAAAATAAATGACTCATTTGCAAATTCAACTAATTTCGCCACTTAAAATAATAAATTTCAACGGTTAAATTATGAAATAATGGAGCTATTTGCAAAGTAATTTGCAATCCTACATACCCTTCAAGCGATAAGGGAATACCAATATCTTAAAACATATATAAAAATAAGATATATCGATATTTTAAAATTTGATATTTCTATATCTATATTTTAATAAATGATGTTTATATCGATATTCTATATACAATAAAATATTGATGCATCTTCCTTTTATATATTAATATGTATTATGATTGTGATATCTCCCATAACACTTGAAAAAGTACGTATAAACGCAAATAGCTCCCGAATTTCTTTAATTTATCCATTGTAATTTATTATTTTAAATGTATAGAAACTACATAAATTTGCAAATGAGCCACTTCGTTTTGCGTATTATTTAAGATTTAGCAAAAATCGAGTCTACATTTTCAAATACATTGAGAAGTGCTGCGCAAGTTTTTAAAGAAATTGTAAAGCAAAGAACTATCGTCAGATTGAGTTGAGAAACCGATGATAAGAAATTAGAAATTATTGTGAATGAATTGTGTACACTATATATATATATATATATATATATATATATATATATATATATATATATATATATATATATATATATATATATATATATATATATATATATATATATATATATATATATATATATATATATATATATATATATATATATATATATATATATATATATTTCTATGTCTATATATATATATATATATATATATATATATATATATATACTACTATATATATATATATATATATATATATATATATATATATATATATATATATATATATATATATATATATATATATATATATATATATATATATTTCTATGTCTACTTGCTGTAGCTGTGTACGTCGGACCCCGCAAGATAAATTGAAAGTATGTTTTTCTTTTCTAGTCTGCAGATAAATCTTTCAGGTAGTGGAAAGAAATATTGAGAGGCCACAGAACTTCGTTTAATTATATATTTATTTAAAGAGCATTAAATTCAAGGTACATTATAATTTTAAATAAATTATGCCTGACATTTCAAATTATCTTATGAATTGCAATTATTTAGATTTTGAATGATAAATGCATTACTTGATTGATTTAATTTTCATAATAATAATGTACAGTATAATGCATGATAATCACATAATGTAATTCTAAAATAATATCACGTCAGTATTCTGTTACGAAAATCAGATGATTATTAGTTTTAAAACATTTCGAGTAAAGTTTTGACAATGTCTTAGTAACAATAATTGTTTACGATAATTGTTAAAAATAATTCTTTTACAGAATACTGGTCTCACTTCTCAAGGAACTCCAGTTTCATCCATTTTTTGGAAATGTTCAGTCCAGTCTCTATTTGTCTTGATGTTTTTTACGACATGACGTTGGCACCTATTTTCTTTTCTAAAAGAGTGGGTTTTGGCGAAAACGAAAACAAAATCTAGCATGCTTCTATTTATGATAAACTCAATGCACAACTTAAAATTCATGTATGTGGAGATTGGGCTTTTTCGATTTGGGAATTTTTGAGGTTGAGTGCTTCTTCGATTTGGTACATCATTTTCTTCCAGCCAGTTAAATTTATTTTGCGCAGGACTTTCCACTCTACACTCAACAATATAACAATTTGAACCTGATAATATAGGATTTATCTACCACCTAACGTAGGAGCAAGCAAAACTACTTCCAGAATGTTAAAAGTATTTATTAACTACTTGGTTTAACTACTTGGAATTATGATAGAAGAGCTTCAGACTCATTGTTCACACTACTTCTACCACCTGGAGTAGAGGTAGTTTTCAACTCTTCGGTCCTTTAGTTCGTTCGCCTTCTTCACGTCTCTATTATAATATATATATATTATATATATATATATATAATATATATATATATAGTATATATAGTATATATATATATATATATATGATATTATCTTCTATTTATATATATATATATATCATTAATATATATACTATATATATATATATATATATATATATATATTTTTTGAAAAAAGGTGTGGTGTTCAAAATTTTGTTTAAGGTGGAGTCTAGAGTGTGTTCACCTTGTTGTTTGTTAAAATTGGGAAAGTTTTTAATACAAAGGGATTCAATGAGTTTACGTTGGGTGGGGTCAAGTACTTGTAAAATGGGTGTCATGCCATTAATGTTAATTTTGTGATTGAATTGGGTTCTGTGTAGTGTGAGTGCCGAGTATTGTGAGTCAGAAGTGAGGTCATATTTGTGTTGGTATTTGCGTCTAGTAAAATCATTAGTTTCGCCAATATAAGTGGAGGTACAGTTAAAACAAGGAATTTTATATACACATTGGGAAATGTTATTGAAAGTGTGAGTTGGAGGTTTAAAAATACGTTTTAGAGAAGATGTGCTGGAGGTGGTTAGTCTAAGAGATGTAGGTAAGGATTTAATGATTTTGATATGAGGGGTATGAGGGATGGGTAAATAAGAATAAGTGTTAATGGGGGGAGTGGTAGGGGGTTATAAAATTTCTTTTTTGCTTGTTTGAGTGAGTGAGATATTATGTTTTTAGGGTATGAGAGTTTGGTGAAAGTGTTAAAAATATAGTTGAATTCATTTTGTAGGAAAGGAGGAGAGCAAATTCGGAGGGCTCTAAGAAAAAGGGAAGTTAAAACACCT
>JABUQX010021721.1:10000-15000 GCA_015478945.1 Trachelipus rathkii
TATTAATTGCGTTTTGAGGCAGGGATGTTTTATGTCTCCTTGGTTATTCAATTTGTATATGGATGGGGTTATGAAAGAATTAGAGGTGGGGGTGGCAGGGGATGGAGATTGGAAGGGAGTGGAGGGTGCCCTACCTATTATATGCTGATGATTTGGTTTTGCGTGGCGAATCTGAAGAGAGTTTCAGAGGATTGGTAGAGCGATTTTCTGGGTGTGTAAAAAGAAGAGATTGAAAGTAAACGTAGATAAGAGTAAGGTTATGGTTGTGAGTGAGGACAGTCCCTCGTTGAAGTTATGTTTTGGATGGTGGAACACTGGAACAAGTCGTCTGAGTTTAAATATTTAGAATATATGTTGGATGAAAAGGGAACGGCTGATGCAGAGTGTAGTAGGAAAGTTGTGAATGGTAGGAAGAATGCTGGAGAAATTAAATGTTTAGTGGAAGCAAAGAGACTAAGTCTTGAGTGCCCTAGGGTCTTGCATGAAGGTATGTTATTACCTGAGTTAATGTATAGTAGTGAAACTATGGTCTGGAATAAGAGATATAGATCTAAAGTACAATGTGTCCGATGGACAATCTTAGGAGCGTGTTAGGTTTGAGAAGAATTTATAATATGAAGAGTGAACGTATTAGGGAGTTGTGTGGTGTGAAGAAAGGAGCAAATGTGAGAATAAATGAAACTACATCGAGATGGTTTGGCTATGTGGAAAGGATGTATGATAGTCGGTTGGTTAAGCGGATGTGTAGTGGTGAGTGTGCTGGAAATCGATTGGCTGGGAGACCGAAGAAAAGTGGATTGTGTCAGTCAGTAAATGAATGCCTGGAGGAAAGGAATGTGAGTTTGGCAGAGGCAGAAGAAAGGTGCATAATAGGGGTTCGTTATGGTTTGTTGTTGACTGTGGGTAAGATCGGGGTATCCGGGGACGAGGGGTTTGGAGGGCAGGTGAGAGTGTAGATTGAATGGCGGGGTTTTGTGAGGTTGTATGGTTGTGGCCCTTGTGGCACACCTGAGCCAAGGGATGAACCCTACATTGACGAGATGCTATAGTGAGGGTCCGTCGCAGTCTCCGTGAAACCTTAGGGTAGATTTTTTTTCTCTGCGACGAATTCTCACTTAAGGGTATAAAAGGGGCGGTAAGGCTGTACTTTCTTTTCGACTTGAGTCATATCCTTCTTTTGCTTTTCTGTTTCTGGTGCATGTGACACACTTTATTCCCAGTCAATGGGGAAGGAAAGTTGGTGACGATGATGATGATGATGATGATGATGATGATGATGATGATGATGATGATGATGATGATAATGATGAACATGATGATTGTAATATAATATATATATATATATATATAATATATATATATATATACTATATATAATATATATATATATATATATTATATTACATAAATATATATATTATATTATATATATATATATATATTTATATTTATGATATATATATAATATATAATATATATATATCTGCTTAGTAAATTTCACTATGTTTGGGAAAATTTCGGAAGGTCAATTGAAAGTGTACAAGTTAATGGAAGTTGAAAAATAAATAAAAAGAGCGTGTCCCAGACTTTACCAGTAGAGTACATGTAAGATTGAGCATAGTGGTTAAGTCTTGGGTCAAGAAGTTGGACAGAGAAAGTGTGAGAATGCCGTCCAATATTGTTATTGATGGGTTGCTGTCGACTCATTAATAGTAATTTGGCATGTAGATCCCTTAAGAATCTGATACGCGTTTGGTTAAAAAAAATTATTAAATAAATTAAATTATTTAAAAATTAAAAGGCAATAATTAAAATTCCAAATTAAATAAACTTAAAATTTCTTTAAGGCAATGTTTTAAGGGGAGCCTGTACTCTCTACGTCCTGATATCGAAAGCTGAACATAATTATGGGCCAATTTTAGTAAAGTTATGTCCATATTTTATAAATACCTCAATGAGCACTATGTGTAAATTTAAAAAAAAAAAATTTTTTTTAAAAAATCTAAGTGGGGATTTTTGTCACTTTTTTAAATTTTCACACATTTTGCCATAAAAAAAATGCAAGTGCCGAGTTTTGATAAAAACTTTGCTGAGCATTTATATATAGTCAGAAGAACATTCCCCCAAAACTTTATTCAGATTTATAGTGTAGGATAGTCTCAGATTAGGCTTAAAATTTTCCAAATCTTTTTTTTTATATAAAAAAAAACTCCCCCCAAAATTATTTATTTCAGGTTGTTTGCAAAATCTATGAATATACCTCGATTGCTACAATAAAATGACGCATTTTAATGGAAAAAAAATGGAGTATCTTGAAAATTGAAGATTTTATGAGGAGGCTCATAATGAAGTGCGTGCTGCATTTCAACTAGTTTTCGAAAATAAAATCTATATTAGTAACTCTTTAAATAAAAACTTTCAATTTTATATAATAATAAAATTTTTGTTTACCAAGTGTAGTCTCCTCTTAAAAGCACCTCGACTCGAGATACTCATTTTGTATTGATGAGTCAACTGACTTCACGAATAAAAGAGCGCTCAACTACAAGATTTTATGTGTCTAAACTGCGTCATATGGAGCCTCTCTTGAATTTTCTTTAACTCTTCTTGAGCCATGGTTGAATGATGGAAATGAGTGGCAATTGTGCGACATTTGATAATGAGGTCGTTTATTTCCTTTTGTGAGTCTATTCCACTTTTAATTGTTAACTGTATTTTATATACTGTACAATCCAAATTATTTAGCCCAGAAAGGAAAAGTGCTTTTTTCATGTTTGCTCCAGAATCACGCATTACACAATGAACGCTTGTTAATTCAATGCCTCATTTTGCCAACATTTCGTCAAATTTTCTTAAAATGTATTCTCATGTGTGCCGATCTTCTAAGGTATAGCAATTAATACAAGATTTATTCTCTCAAACTTCTTGTTGATAGTATGTACAGTCAGGCTCAGTAACGACACCCCAGCTGAAGTATCTGACCATACATCTGTAGTGAAAGCAAATTTGTAATGCTTTATTTCATCAATTATTTGTTTTATTTTATTGAAAACAGATTCATATATTTCATTGCATATCAATGATGAATAGAAATTCCGTTGCCTAAGATTGTATTACGGAACAACTTCCACCAATAGTTTCTCATGAATCCAATATCATCCACTTGTCTCAATAGTAGATCTTCCATCACTATCATTTCAGCTATCGTTTATCCACTCTCTTAGATTTGCTATCAGTTGTATCCCAATGTTTTGTAGCATGAAAATACTCTCGAATATTTGATTTCATTTTTGAGCAGAGTTTTTTTTATCCTCTTTCTTGTTTATCTTTAAAAACAAACAAACAAAAAACAATAAAAACAAAAAATTAAATAAAGAGGGTTCTCTAACATTTTTATGTCTTTTGCCCATGACCCATAATCGACAAGACGGTCCACTTCACGCGACAATGAGTCTATTTTTAAATTAAAAAGGCTAATGTAATAATTATTAAATGTATAGTAAATTATCATTCTTAGCTATTAATTTAATAATTTATTGATTATTAATTATTAATTATTACACTATTAAAAAAAATACTCTCTAATCTGCGCCATTTTCGTCGTTTATACGATGTATAAACACGAAGAAGGTTTACAATTTTAAATTAAAAACAATTTAACACAATAATGTATATATATATACATATATATATATATATATATGTATCTAATATATATTATATATATATGAATATATATATATATATAATATATATATATATATAATATATATATTTATATATATATATATACTATATAATATATAATATATATTATATAATTACAGATTACCACCCACTCGCGGGCAGGGCCATTCTCATGAGGGGCAGAAAATAAAATATAGAAAAACCCACTCAAGGCCCAGCCTAAACGCCAAATCTCTCAAAGTGAGCGATACACAGTCTTGCTATCACTAGATCCTCAGCCTCATAGAAAGCATTACAGTTAAGACAATTTGTTCCTCTTCCTTTTATTTTTTTTCCATTGTTTTCATCTTTTTTTATTTCCTTTACATTCTTCATCTTTTTCTCTGACGTGGGCTTTCAAAAAGAGGAAAGATTAAATACAGGTAGTAGAATACGAGAGGTCAACTCCTCCGAGCATCTGCCGTTATAATACCTATGAAAAAGAGATTGTGTCCAACGTCACGTCGCAGAGATAGAGGGTTAAGAGAGTGAGAAAGAAGTGGACAGCTTATTAGTCTCTTAGCTTTAGACTCAACCCCATCCAATAGAAGGGTAGAGCCTGAGCCCCCACCAATGTGAGAACAGTACTCCAAACAAAGGCGAATAAGGTCTTTATTTAACTGGAGTAGCCGTTCAGAGGAAAAAAAACTCCCACAACCTGAACAGAACTCCAAGGTTTTTTGGACCACCTTAGCAACCAGTGTAATATGAGGTTTCCAAGACAATTTGCTTTTTATGTTCAGATCAAGAGTGTTTATTTTGTTTACACGTGAGAACGTTAGAGCCGTCGAAAGAAATAGGAAAGTTGGGAAGTGTTTTTGAGAGGGAGATGTAAAGAGGTTAAGTTTTTAACGGGTTGAATTTTTGAAGATTGAGGTGACCCCACCGGGAAATTCCATCTAGATCGGCAAGAATAGAATTTCAAAGCTGATGACAAGAGGCAAATCTAGATAAAAATGATGGAATAGATTTTGAATGAGTGAAAGATTGGAAAGCTGATTCATCGACATAAGAGTAAGCAGAGTTAGAAGTACATCTGAGGTGATCGTTGATGAAAAGTAGGAATAAAGTTGGAGATAGTACTTCTAGAACCCTTAAGAACACCACAATTAACAGGAAATGAGGAAGAGGACACTCCATCAACAAGTGTTGATATCTAGAGATCAGAGAGAAAGTTTGACAAAAGTAAGGAAAGAGAAGGAGAAAACTCAAAAGAAGGGAGCTAAGAGAGCAGTGATGCTTGCCATACCCGGTCAAAAGCTTTTGATATGTCA
>JABUQX010021721.1:25000-27500 GCA_015478945.1 Trachelipus rathkii
ATAATAATAAAATATAATATTATAGCTTAATATTAAAATAATAATAACAGGAATAATAAAAAAATAATTATAATAATAAATTTTATAATAAGAAAAGAAAAAGAATAAAAATCAATTTAATAATTTTCATCGTTAGAAAATGAAAATAATAATAATAAGAATAATAAAATAATAATAATAAAATTTAAAATAAAATAATAATAATAATAATAATAATCAAAATAATAATAAAATAAGAATAATAATAATAATAATAATAATAATTAATAATAAGAATAATAATAATAATAATAATAATAATTAATAATAATAATAATAAATAATAATAATAATAATAATAATAATAATAATAATAATAATAATAATAATAATAATAATAATAATAATAATAATAATAATAATAATAATAATAATAATAATAATAATAATAATAATAATAATAATAATAATAATAATAATAATAATTAATAATAAATAATAATAATAATAATAATAATAATAATAATAATAATAATAATAATAATAATAATAATAATAATAATAATAATAATAATACAAGAGGAACATTCGTACTCCCCTCCGCCCGATCATTTCGAATATAAATAGCTCAACTTATAAACTATCAAAATGGTTAGCAAAACAATTAAAGCCTCTTATTAACAAAATTTCAAATTCGCATTTAGCAAATTCAACAGACTTCATTTCACGTACTTGCAGACTAAACCCCACCACTCACAAATTCCTCAGCTTTAACGCCATATCATATTACTTTACATTCAGTCCCAGTCCACAAAACACTGAGCATATAGAAAAGCTGCATTAATGAAAAAAACTACCCTCCGAATACCTCCAACTCATAAAAAACTGAATCAATCTATGCCCTACACCATTAATTCTTTTCATTTTAATGAATATCATAGTCAAAACCTCAGACCTTAACAGGGTCCCGCTTTATCACCTATCCTCAGGGCAATATTTATATGGAGCTACGCGAATGCTATCACATATACCCCATCTCGCCTACTACACAAATAGCATCTGGATCAGGTTACCTTGGATGACAGTTTTGCAGCCCTACCCCAACAACACCAATTCCCAAAAGTCGCTTTACTTCATTTAATAGTATTCTACCCTTCAGTACAATAACACTATAGAAGAACCGCCTAAGAAACATTCCCATTTTAGATACACTAGTCACATGGAAAAACAACCCAAGATTACAATATAGATATATATTATATATATATATATATTATATATATAAGTAATAAATATAGTATTATAAATAGAGAAATAATCAATAAATATCTTTAAGAATCTACCTCATTAAACAATTTGTTTAAAAAAAATGCTAATTTCACTGAATATATTACCAACCAAATCTCATCACTATGAAACCTCAAAATGACTACCAAGTTGCCAAATTAATGAAGAAAAGTAGCCAAAATCAGAAGAAACTTTAATTTTCAATCCCAGTCCTGACGATGTGGGTTCGCGCACGTCCACGAAAGCTAGGCGATATTATTAATTTAAATTATTTATTTATAAAATCTTTTATTAAATTTGTGTATTATTTAAGTGTGTTAACCCTAATACCCTCCAACAATATTAGCCTAAAAAGCACATTCCGACCCCCAAATTAAACTCAAGTACCTCACAGAGTTGTGTGTACCAGGTCCCGTGCAAAAATTGCAAAAAAATATATGCAGGAGAAACCTCAAATTTTATATGACGCAAGTATCAACACACAATAGATCCACGTAACGACAGTATAAATTCAGCGTTAACGCAACATAGAAGATTGGCTGATCATCATATCAATATCAACAAAATGCAACCTATCAGATACATCAATCACACCAATCACAGAAAAGTTCTCGAATCATTTTGTATACATAATGTAGAAAACTACAACAAACAACCTGGAGAGATAAGGATCGACCAAATACAAAACGAATATTTAAAAACATCCAAGTATTTCAGTAGATCGATTACAAAAATTAACAACCAACTGGAACATCAATGAAGAGCATTTCAAAAAAGAAAAAATAATTCTTGTTTGGCCCGATGAGGTCTCGCGATCGTTCGAGATGAAAGCTTGCCTTTTTTAACATATAGTTTAATTTATTTGTTATTTGCTATGTGTAAGTGTTTTATTAAATGTCTAATTAAAAGAATCTCTTAAATTTTTTTTATTTAGCTCCTAAATATATATATATATATATATATATATATATATATATATATATATATATATATTATATATATATATATATATATATATATATTTATTATATATATATATATATATATATATATATATATATATATATATATATATATATATATATAACAAAGAACAGTTGCGGGAAGATAAAGAAAATTGCCTCTTCTGGGGTCGAACCACCGCATGTTGCGACTGAACATACTCGACGCTATACCATCTTTAAAAATGTTTGGCTTTGAGGATAGCTAACGGTAAAGCGTCGAGTAAGTTGTT
>JABUQX010021721.1:32500-37500 GCA_015478945.1 Trachelipus rathkii
AAAAATGTTCAATAATTTAAAAGTGTTTTTGTCTTTTTATGGCTTTAAAATTGACTCAAATTTAAGGATGTTAAAAAAATATATTTAAAATCGATTGAAAGTTTTTGTTGTTTGGTGTAAAGTTATCAAATAGATTTACATAATTTTTGTTTTTATTTTAGTGATTTTCATGGATTTTTTTTTTTGTTCCATTCTTTTGTACGAATAAATATTTCTTAAAGAATTAAATAATTGATTTATATTTATTTTTATTTCTTTTAATATACATAAAAAATATTTTATTCTTTTCAGTTTTCTAAAAAAAGTTTTATATTACCTCAATCTTCGAGATTTTATTATTCGATGAGAATTTTTTTGTTCTTAAAAATGTGAAGAACGTGTTTAAAATTTTAAGAGATCTTTAGTTATTTATAAACTGGAAAATTTTCAATATCAATAACTTTTTTCATACTATTAAGAAGAGGAGGCGTTTGTTCGATACTTATTTATAATGCTATCATACACAACAAATTACAACTTTTTCAATATATATATATATATATATATATATATATATATATATATATATATATATATATATATATAACAGCAGCAGCATATAGATATAGCAGTATATATTTATATATATATATATATATATATATATATATAAATATAATATATATATATATATATATATATATATATATATATATATATATATATATATATCGTACGTATTTTTTTTATCGATATTTCATCATATGGATATATTAAGTTAATCAAAGAGACCATATAATATACTGCATTTACTTGTTTATCGATATATCGATATATATATATACTTTTTTGATATATAGATTTACCGAAAAGGTACATATAATATACTGCATTTTTTTTATTATTATCGACTTATCATCTAGTTGGTATATCAATCTATCGAATAGGAATGTATATAATATATAGTTCTTATTCTAAGTTTATCGATATACTTTCCCATCGATAAATCATCCACTTATCAAAAATGTAAATATGTTACTCCTTACCCTATTTATTTCTGTTAAGAATATATATCACTTTATCGAAAATGGAAGAATGATATACCGTACATCATTTGTTTTATATTTATCGATATATCATCCCACCGATATATCGATTTAGCAAAAATGAACCTTCATTCCACTTGAACTCGTGCGATAACGCTTTCATGAACCTCAGAATTACGTACACGCTTTATCAAGGTGCAATTATCAAGTGTAATTAGCATTGAGTAATCTTCGATAATTGCTAAGTACCAACTCAATAATTCAAAGGGACTTCAGAAGCTAACCTTTATTACACGAGATTTATGATTTTCATTTCAATAGATCACTGCTTCTTTTATTTTATTTTTCTTTATATTAAACTTATTCTTCATTCCGGATATTTTTCAGGATTTTTTTTTTATTTAATAGTTTTTCACGCTTCGAGTTTTTCTTCTTGTTTTTTTTCTTTTTTATTTCTATATTTTCAAATTTTTTCTTCTTTCTATTTATTCTTTCTCTCCCTCTTAATTGGTGATTTTTTTTTCTTTTTTCTTTTTTGGCTTTGCACATTTTTCTAAGGTAATATTTTTCTGTGTTGAGTTTTTTTTCTTCTTTTTTTTCTTTTTTTATGTTTATATTTAATAATTCTTTTTGCTCATATTCTTTTTATTTTAGTTTTATTTCTTTTCATTTTCCATCTCTTCTTATTTTTACTCTTTCCATTTTCTCTTTCTCCTCCACTTAATTGCTAAAATTTTTTTCCTTTTTTTTTTAGTTTGCGCATTTCTTAACTTTATATTTTTAATGTGTTGAATATTATTTATATTCAGTGTATTTTTTTTTCTTTTTCTCTTTATTTCTATTCGGTGTATTTTTTTTTCTTTTTCTCTCTCGTGGTCTTTTCGTTTTAGTGTTTTTTCTTTTCTATTTCTTTTTCTTTTTTAAACTCTTTCAATTCTCTCTCTTTCTCTCAATTTCCGAATTTTTTTTAGTATTGCTTTGCTTTGCCCCTTTTTCTATTGTAATATTTCTCTGGTTAGCTGTGATTTATCTTTTTCAATCATTCTCATTTATTTGTTCTTTTTTTATCATGGTTTCTTCATTATCACTTTTTATCGTTCATTTATTTTTCTTTTTACCCTTCTTACTCTTTTTCTTTATCTTGTATGTTTCTTTCTTTTTATTTAGTTTAACCTCTACTCTCTCTCTCTCTCTCTTCATCTCTCTCACTTCTCTCTCTCATCATCATCTCTCTCTCTCTTTCCTCTCTCTCTCTCTCAGCCCTTTGTCTTTTATCATCTCATCCTCTCGCGATCTTAAACATTTATATATGAATGACTAGATATCTGTTTTAAAATAGTTTATATAAATTCTATTAGAATTATATATATATTTACTATGTTCCTATATTAATACTATCTACTTATACTACTTTATTACTATATCATACTATAAACCTATATACCATATTATCTACATAATAGGTCATATATAGTATATAACACTAGATTATATTACTATTTCCTTATTAGGTATATTCATATCGTATACGTATTAGTATAAGGAAAATTAATAGCTTTATATGAGAGAGAGAGAGAGGTACAAGGCTCAAAAAGTAAGCTAAAAATATAAGATAATACTACTTAGAGTATACTAGTATACGTTTATATTATTATATATTCAAGTATTATATTATATATAATGAGTATAGGCAAATATAAATAAACGTAGTAATATACTGATATTATATTATTAGAGTATTTATTAAAATTTATAGTTATCTTGGAGTTGATGGTTGAGTATTTATTATGTAATATATTAGTATAGTTATATAAATTGAGTGATATTAGTGTTTACTTTACGTGTGCCTTGTGATGAGATAACTAAGTTAGTTATGGTAATAGATTTATTTTTAATTGTTTGATAAGAATAAAATAGGTATGAAATAAATAATTACTATTATGAAAAAGCGAACTTGAGGTAGATAAGGTTATTATATTATATAATAATATTATATATAGTGTTATATATTATATAAATATATAATATATTAATATATATATATATTATTAATATATTTATATTAAAAATAATAAACAAATATATATATATATATATATATATGTATTTAAAATATATATATTAATATATATATTATACATATATAATATATATATATATTTATATATAATTTTATATATATAGTATAATTATATATTAACTATATTAATTATATATATATATTATTATATATATATATTATTATTATATATTATAATTAATTATAATAATATATATATTAAATAATATGTATATAAATTATATTATATATATATATATATTAAATAATATTAATATAATATATATATAATATATATATATATATATATATAATATATATATAGTATATATAATATTAATATATATATATTATATCTTATTATATATATAATATACTACTTCAATAAATTTAATTTACTAGTCTATATACTATATATATATAACATATATACTACTATATATATAAGGGTTATATCTAATATATATAGGCGAATAGATAGGTTAAGAAAATAAGGTAATGATAATAGAAAAATATCAATATAAAAAAAAGACACTTATATATATTATTGGTAATATATGATCAGTAAGTATAAATGGTGATTTTAAGACTACTTATAATCTACATATACCCAGAAATATACTAGTAGGTTAATTTATATATCATAGTTGATTATTAGAGTGATTTATATATACCATAAGGTATGTCAAGTACCAATACATGAGGAGTCGTTACTGCTAGTATGGAGGTCGAAGGCAATCTACGCTGCAAACACCTAGACATTGGTACGTAAATATATAATGATAGTATAATCAGGGTAGTATTATATATATATATGATTAGGAGTATACTATACTAGCTTGTTCGCAGGAGGGTGGAATGTCGTAGGGGTTCGGTATTTTCCGAAAGAGGTGAGGCAGTTGAGTCCGGGAGTAAATTTTTCAAAAAGGGTGGACTCGGAGTCGAAGTCGGGATCCGGTAATTTTTGAAGGCGCGTGGTGAGTACGGAGGTCGGGAGTCGGAACACTTTTTGTGAATCGAACTCTCACCACAACGCTGTGCCATAGAGTTACCTGGGCTGTGATCAAAATGCTTTGGATATGTCAGCGCCAAACCACGCAGCCTGTCTGCTAGATACTCTAAGGCGGCTGCAAAATACCATAAATCTGTTAGATGAGAGAGTATAAAAGAAGCTCACCAGAGAGGCCTCGAGGCGAAAAGCTAGTTGCCTTCGATCGGAAGGAAGGAGAGATGGATGATCGCAGATAGTTCTAAATATGATGAAGTGATATGAGTATATGTTCTTCACATAAGATCTTCATGTTTAGGCAGTGAATACAAGTATATAGGGCTGATAGTTTGGCACCACGCGTTCAGAGAAGGCATAATATGGAGTATTATATATCACTACGGATGAGAAATGAGTGATCTACCTCGAGTATATATAATGATATATTATGACGAGAGGGGTAGGGTTATTGATACAAGATTTTATTTTATTATAATGAGTATATTTCAAAAGTATAGTTATTTACTAAAGGTAATATATATATATCTACCGTATATATATAACTAAATATTTATAGAGTAGTTTAGGCAGAGTATAATATTATCAGTATATTATAATATATTAAAGGCCTGTAACTATTAATTATATCATATATTAGCTATTATGAGCACTAACTATATACTACAATATACATATGTATTAATATATTTATAAAATATTTATATATAAATATACTCGATATAGTAAAATGATATGATATTGGTATAGATATATATCGCCTAC
The DNA here is from genome assembly GCA_015478945.1 of Trachelipus rathkii. Taxonomy (NCBI): domain Eukaryota; kingdom Metazoa; phylum Arthropoda; class Malacostraca; order Isopoda; family Trachelipodidae; genus Trachelipus; species Trachelipus rathkii. The sequence continues at coordinate 37,356 of JABUQX010021721.1, forward strand.
AGGAAATCGGCGGGGAAAAACAAATTGACGGAATTATCATAAACCCCCATGATAAAGGATGCAAATAATATTTATTTTATATGTATTTAATCATATAGATTCACATGGTAGAAAACATCTCCACTTCATCCTATTGGTTTTCAAT
>JABUQX010021721.1:45000-47500 GCA_015478945.1 Trachelipus rathkii
AAAGTCCTGTCAGTGGCATGTGAAGAGCCAACTCAGTCCGCAGACTTGTGTATGGTGGGGGATACAGATGACAACCCGCACCGTCTGCCTATCATCGACGGTATCGCAAACGATTATCGTGTCCGATGTCTTAAGGATACCGGCTGTAATGGAATTGTGTTACGACAAAGATTCGTACCTGATGATAACTACGCTGGAGAATTTCAAAAAAATGGGACTACTGGATAATATTGTTAAGAGAGTTCCACTGGCAAATGTAATAATGGACACACCTTATTACACAGGAGAGACGACGGCTGTTGTGATGCCAGACGTCGTTTATGACCTGATTCTGGGGAATATTGAGGGGGCGTTACCCCCAAATGAACCTGATGAAGAGTAGGATGGGTCCAAGCGCCCGTGTCTTAGCGCTAAGCAAGGACGTAGCAACTCGTGTATAACTGTTTGATTTCCCCGATTCATCGAAAGTTGAAGAGAGAATGGGTGTGGAAACACCTACTCAGTGTGAAGTTCCGCAGATCAGTCATGAAGTCAAGAATGAGTTAGTGGTAGATGCAGAAGTTGCCATGTTGAGTACATCAAGTGATCGAGGTATTATCATTGTTTCTACTGAAGAAGGATTCACCTGTAGAAGTGTTGAAAACACAAGCCCAGATCTCACGAAATAGAGCCGACGACAACAGTTGATTCCACAGTAGAGAATACAAAAGTTTCTGAAGGGCCGCACATCAGTAAAGTAGAAGGCGCCCCAAGTTTGCTGCTCCTGCAAGAAGTATTCTGACCGCTGAAAGGCTATCAGGTTACATGGATCTCATTAGATATAGAGATGAATCAAAGATAAGCAGAGACAAGATCTCACTTTACAAAGAATATGGAAGTCTGTCGAAAGGGACGAAGGTAACTATCTACTGATTAAAGATTTACTTTTTAAGAAAATTATTGAAAACCAAACAGAACGAAATGTGTTTGTCTTACCTAAAGATTACAAAAAAAAAAGTAATGAGCATAGCACATGACGAAGTATTTGGAGGTAACCAGGGGGTTAAGAAGACGATGGGATAGATTGCACAACAATTCTATTGGCCAAACATCTATCAGGACGTCACCAAGTTTTTTACTTCCATGTGACATATGTCAGAGGACATCAAAGGAAGAACGGCGAAAAGTGCCCTATGCTCTATGCCCATCATAGAGGAGCCTTTCCAAAGGGTTGTGATCGATTTGGTCGGGTCAATTATTCCTCCCTCATCCGAAGGACATCAATATATGTTGACACTCGTCGATAGTGCAACGAGATACCCCGAAGCGATACCTTTGAAAAGCATCTGGGTACAAAAGGTCGCAGAGAGTTTAATGAGCATTTTTATGCGCCTAGGTGTACCCAGAGAAGTGGTTAGTGACAACGGTACACAGTTCATTTCGTCATTAATGAAAGATGTAGCAAAAATGCTAAACATAAGACAGATACATTCAAGTATTTTTCATCCAATGACCCAGGGGGTCACCGAAAGATTCAATGGGACGTTAAAGACTATGCTCAAGTGGATGTGCAATGAGCAGGTACGCAAATGGCACAAGTTTATCGAACCGTTATTGTTCGCATACAGGGAAGCGCCACAGAAATCTACAGGGTTCTCTCCTTTTGAGTTATTGTACGGACGGACAGTAAGGGGGGCCCATGAAGATCCTACATGAGTTATGGGACGAGGATATAAATCCGGAATAAGCCAAATCGACTTACATATATGTTTTTGACTTACAAGAGCGTCTTAATGAAACTACGGTTGGCGCGCGAAAATTTATCCAGAGCTCAAAGGAAACAGAAAAACTACTACGATAGGAGAGCTAGGAACAGAAAATTAAAGGCTGGGGATTAGGTGTTAGTCCTTATACCCACATCCCATAATAAGATGCTTATGAGGTGGGGTGGCCCATATGAAGTTATAGAGCCTTACGGTCAGGATAATTATAGGATAAGAGTAGACGAGATTATCAAAACTTATCACATAAACTTACTAAAAAAGTATCTCTCAAGAGATGAGGATGAGAATGCTAACGAAGAACAAGATAAAAGTCGCCAGGTTGGAGCATCGGCTGTACCAATAGAAGCGGAGGATGAAGAAAATATACCGGTCCAAGTAGTGAACACGTCTTTGAAGAGAAAAGAGGACTTAAAGGATGTGAAGATTAATGATGAAATATCACACGTGATGAAGGAAGATTTGATGGAAGTTTTGGCAATACATAAGGATATCTTCACGGATATTCCAGGGACGGCGCTCCACGACTGCCACGCCCCCCCCCGCCGCCGATTGATCTTATAGATGATAATAATATCCGTTTAAGATCGTACACTCTACCATACACTACACGCACAGAACTAAAGAAGGAAATAGAGAAGAAGCATTGGCAGGTGCCCAACGAGTCAAAAGAAGAATATATGACCTGTTTCTCGATATCAAGTGATCATCATCGTCGTAAGAAGTGGCCATATGGAGTG
>JABUQX010021721.1:55000-64173 GCA_015478945.1 Trachelipus rathkii
AGTATATATATATATTATTTTTTATATATATATATATATATATATATATATACTTTTATCATTGTTACCCTAATGAACATTTTTTTAATTAATAAATTATTAAAAAAAATAATTGCATGCATTTTCTATTATTAATTAAAAATAGAATTATTATTATTATTATTATTATTATTACTATTATTATTATTATTATTATTATTATTATTATTATTATTATTATTATTATTATTATTATTATTATTATTATTATTATTATTATTATTATTATTTTAAAACATGTATGATTATTATTTATCGATGACGTCATATAATGACACGTGAAAAGTATTTGTGTGTTTGAATGTCCCAAAGCTGCTCCACATGCGAAAAAATAAAACACGAAAAATGATTCCTGCAACTATTCCTATTTTTAAGTCTAAATACGCTCCCCGCGGCGAAAACTCGCTTTGATGCGTTCAAAAACTGTAACCAATCATCCGAGCGGCTCAAACGCAATGGCATTCGACTCGGCATACCTCAAAACATACTAATCCACATTTTGTTCGACCACGTAGGATAAAGAGTAAAAAAGTTGTATAGAAAGGGGGGTAGGGGTAATAAACTAGAAAGGGGAGTAGGAGTACTAAACCATGGTAGAAGTGCTCCGAGTTCATCATAAACCATGCGAGGCGTTCTCCCTATACCTTATCACATACGAAGACGAGCCTCCTTATCAGCTGCCTCGACTGTAACGAGCCACCTTATCAACTACCTCGACTGTTACGTCATGCTTCACACAGTGTATGTTTATTATTTAAGAGGGATAAGGGTAACTGTAGGAATTAGTTTATTGAGTGTTGTAGGGAAGATATATGCTGGTATTTTGGTTGAAAGAGTGCGTCGAGTGACTGAAGGACTGATCGTGAAGAACAAGATGCGTTATGAAGTGGTAGAGTATATGTGGATCAAATCTTTACATTGAAACAACTGACTGAGAAAATGAGAGAGAAAAAGAATAAATTGTACTTAGGTTTTATGGATTTGCAACAGGCGTATGATAGGATTAATAGGGAAGTTCTATGGCAGGTGTTAGTGATATATGGTGTTGGTGGTAAGCTTCTGAATGGAATCAAAATTATGTATGACGAAAGTGAAGCGTATGTAAGAATAAATGGAGTTGAAAGTGATTGGATTAATATTAATAGCGGTGTGAGGCAGGGATGTGTTATGTCTCCTTGGTTATTCAATTTGTATATGGATGGGGTTATGAAAGAATTAGAGGTGGGTGGCAGGGGATGGTGTTAGTATGATGGAGAATGGAAGAGAGTGGAGGGTTCCCTACCTATTATTATGTGCTGATGATTTGGTTTTGTGTGGCGAATCTGAAGACAGTTTGATAGGATTTGTAGAGAGATTTGTCAGGGTATGTAAAAGGAGGGGTTTGAAAGTAAACGTAGATAAGAGTAAGGTTATGGTTGTGAGTGAGAACAGTCCTCGGTTTGAAGTTATGTTAGATGATGAGCAGCTGGAACAAGTGTCTGAGTTTAAATATTTAGTATATATGTTGGATGAAAAGGGAACGGATGATGCAGAGTGTAGTAGGAAAGTTGTGAATGGCAGGAAGGTTGCTGGTGCAATTACTGTATATTCTTGGTGGATGTAAAGGGACTAAGTCTTGAGTGCGCTAGGTCTTACATGAGGGTATGTAGTTTAATAATAATGTTGAAAATTTAAAATACACAAACCAATAAATTCCCTAAGATACCGTAATTAATGTCGTAGTCAAAAGCTAAAAGTAATGGAGTAACGACAATTCGTTTCTTTTCCTTTCAATGAAACGGAATAACGATAACGGAATTACTTTTTACGAGTAACGGAGTAACGGTAAGGGAATTACTTTTTTGAGTAACGATGCTCACCTCTGCATTTAACTTAATAAGATAACTTTAAATTAAATTTTAATACGTTCATAAAATTTTAGATTTAACATTTTAACATTTGTTTGAATTTGTTTTGAATTGTAGTTATTTATTTTAAGTTATCCCTAGTGAATAAAAGCAAAAAGGCCTTCATGACACCTACCAACGGTGAATAATTAATAATACAGATCAAAATTCTACGTGTCCCAGTACCACACATTTACATGTGTATAAATCAAAGTGTCTTTCCTGTAGAATGGCAGATGGAATGAATAGTTTTCAAATATGAGGTCTATGAGTTTGACAGAGAAATGGTGAGAATTTGTGGATAGTTGTGTTTGATGAACCCTCCTCCAGGAGCAAGTACACCAATAACGCGTTCAGAAGATCAGTGTTTCATATAATGGTGAAATCATGTGAGTAATTGAAAACCATTGAGTGTGGAAGAGTTAATGGGATATGTGTGTGAGCCATCCGAAAATGATGACGAGACGGCAATGGCCATACAAAGATAAGAAAACTGAAGTGAACTAGAATTCTGTAGCATCGAAGATTTCGCTTATTAAAAAGTTTCTGAGACACTGAAAATAATAATGTTTTTCTGAGGCAATTATGCTCTGTGTTGCTTTGCTCTTTGCCCAAAAAAATATTTTCGAATTTGTGATATGGAAAGTAGAATAACTTATTTTCTGACCTTTTTGGAAAGTTTGGCACAATACATTCTGTTTTTAATACTGATTTTCTCGTGTTCCGACATCGTTGCAGCTTTGTCGATACAACACTCTCCGTAATCAACACAAGATGAGTCACAATCACATTCTCTGAAAGGAGTATGAAAGCATAATTATAATAATAATAATAGTAATAATAATAATAATAATAATAATAATAATAATAATAATAATAATAATAATAATAATAATAATAATAATAATAATAATAATAATAATAATAATAACACTGGGGAACAAATTTTTTGTTGACTTGCATAAAAAATATTAATAATAATAATAATAATAATAATAATAATAATAATAATAATAATAATAATAATAATAATAACAATAATAAAAATTATTAACTAGTTATTTATGAGAATTAAAAATAATCTTACGTTTTCAAAGTTTATATTACCTTCGAAATCTTGAAGGTCCTCTTGTATTGTTGATAGTGCAAAGGTATTTCTCCTCATTACAATCAGAAATAGACGGTAGAAGTTCATCAATTTCCTTCCTTATATCCCTCCATAAGCTAGTATTGTAGTTTATCTGATCATTATCAAACACATCACTATAATTTTCTTCAATAGACGTGTTAAAAAGAAACTTCTCCCCGGGTAAATCTTCAAACTCTTGGATATCAAAAGTAAAATTGGTGTTTAGATCTTCATTATACAAACCCTCTGAACTAATCTTCTCAAAAGAACTGCTGGATTCGTTGTATGTTTCTTCATTATAATTTACGATGTTGTTTGTACAGCTGGAAGGTGTGTCATTCAATGTAAAATACAAATTTATAGGACACGAATTGATAAAAGACGATAACAAAACAAGTATTAGCATTGAAGATAGATAAAGAATTAAATGAATTAGTCTTTCACTCATAATTATTTAGTATCTGTTTCAATAATAATAATAATAATAATAATAATAATAATAATAATAATACACATACATACATACACACACACACAATAAATAGATAATAATCAATAAATAGATAATAATAAATAAATAGATAATAATAAATAACAATAAAATTTCCGCTTTATTATTTTATATTATTATTATTATTATTATTATTATTATTATTATTATTATTATTATTATTATTATTATTATTATTATTATTATTATTATTATTATTATTATTATTATTATTATTAATATTATTATTATTATTATTATTATTATTATTATTATTGTTATTATTATTATTATTATTATTATTATTATTATTATTATTATTATTATTATTATTATTATTATTATTATTATTATTATTATTATTATTATTATTATTAATATTATTTTTTATTGCTAAAATTGTCCCTATTATTTTTACAAATATTATTATTAATATTATTGTTAATATTATTATTATTTTGCTAAAATTATATATTATAATTATTAAATTTGGTATAGTGTATTACATTAAGCTCAATCCCTAAACCCAATTACTTAAATTAAAATGTAATTATACTTGTATTATATTTGGGGCTAAAAGGACACAACACTGTGTTGCAATTAGAAGCCCCCTTTCAGAAAATGTATATCAGTAATTTCTGTATTACATAACTAAAACTAAAACTGTATGTCAAACATTATAATGTAAATTGTGTATTTTCCGAATAAACATGTTGGAAATTTGAAATTATTATTATTATTATTTCTTATCTTTCTTACCATCCATCCTGTTAGGTAGAACCTGTCAAGTGTGGCTCCTCCAGAAATCCCTCCAGACATCCCTGTCTTCGAAGAGTGCTGATCTTTCCACAATCTCCATCGTTTCTCCCCTCGACACAATCGCTTCTTCCACAGCATCCTTCCATCTTTTTCTCGCTCTTCCCACTGGTCTCGCTCCCATAGGTCTCCAATTACGTAATCTTCGAGGGTATCTCTAGTCCTCCATTCTCCGCACATGTCCAAACCATCCTAGCTGGTTTCTCTCAATACATTCAATTATTGATCGGACTCCTATCTTTTCTCTTAACTCTGTCCCTCAACGTTACTCATCTTATTAATTTCAACACTCGCTCTTTTTACTCTTCTGTATCATATTAAGTACACAACATTCCGACCTGTATTGTAATCTTAGTCGTAGGATGGTTGTATATATTGTCTCTTTTACCTCTACTGGCACTCCTCTCTGCGTCATCATCGGGTATAACATTCGCACATTCCTCGAGTATTTCGTTGCTCTTTCCCTCAGTTCTGCATCTATCCAACCTTTCTTATCAAATATCACTCCTAGATATTTGAATATACTGACCTATTTCAACTGTATATCCTCCATTCATATCTCCGCGTGTTCTCTCTGTCTCGATATCGCCATTATCTCCGTCTTCTTCCTGTTTATTTTCATTCCCAACATTATCATAACTTCATTCCAAGAATTCACAGCAGCTTGCAGTTCATGTTGTTCTTTTGTCACCATAGCTGCATCGTACGCGTATACAAAGGTGTATTCCCTATTCTCTCTCACACATATCCTCTTCAAACAGTTGTTCAGATATAAAGCAAAAAGTAAAGAGAACAGCACACTGCCCTGCCTTACTCCAGTCTTCGTTTCAAACCATTTCTCCCTTCCCATCTCCGTTCTAACCGTGTTTATGGGGTTTTCATACACATTCCTTATTGTTCTTATCAGCTTCTTATTTATTCCATACCCAGGATCCTCCGTTACTATCCACAGTCTCTCTCTAAGTATTCAATCAAAAACTTTCTCTAGATCTATAAATGCAATATATGCTATCTTATTCCATTCTATGCACTTTTCTACTATCATTTTTAAGGAGAATATCAAGACAATTACACGTCTATTTAACCTGAATCCATGTTGCCACTCTCCGATCCTTCCCTCTAATTCTCTCCGGAGTATTTTCTCTATTATCCTCTCGCATATTTTATATGCGCTCAATAGCAGCACTATTCTTCTGTAATTCTGGCACTCTTCTATATCCTTTTTCATGTACTGGACATATCACTGCTTTTCCCTAAACTGACGGTATGTTCTCCTCCCTTCATATACAATTTATAAGTTCTGTCATCCATGCTGCCATACCTTCTCCTGTTTTGAATATTTCATTATTCAATCCATCGATTCCAGGGCTCTTTCCATTCTTTAAGGCTCTTATATCTTGTCTCACTTCCTCGCCATGTATCGGTTCCAAGTCATCTTGTTCTCGGTCTTCCATTTGTGGGTCCTCCACATTTAATAATTCATCAAAATATTTTTTCCATACTTCCTCGATCTTTCATAATTCACTATTGGTTCTCTCTCTTTGTTGAATATCACATTCGTGATAGGTTCATCTTTTGTTCTCAGTCTCTTAGCCATTCCATATATCAACTTCCTAGTGCTCCTCGTGTCATCCTTCAATTCTCCTCCTATCCTTTCCCATGATAAGACGATGTTTCGTCTCTTTACTACTTCTGCTCGATTTCTCGCCAGAACATAAGCTTGTCTATTTTCCTCTGTCCTTGCCTTCATCCATGAACGGTATTTCTTGTTTTTTTTTCCTTTTACTACGTCTTTGACTTCCTCATTTCACCAAACCGTATTTTTCCATTTTCCACTATTTATCTTTTTTGTTCCAATCAGTTTCTTGCAATCTGCTCCACACCTTCTCTGAAATCTCTCCAGCCTTCCTATGCTTATTCCACAATTCCTGAGATTTCTTCATATTTTCTAACTAGTTTGTTGTTGAAATCTTCTCTTGTGTTTTCATCCTTTAATTTTTCAAATCAGGATCGTTCTCTGGTTACTTTCTTCGGTTTCTTCCTTTGTCTCCATCTTATCTTCTCCACCACAAGTCTGTGATTCGAATCCAGAGAAACTGATGGTATACTTTTAAAATCCTTCAACACCCTCGGTTTTCTGGTTTTCTGATTTCCACCGGAACCATGTCCACTATTTACACTCCCCATGTTTAAAAAAGGTGATCATGAGTAGTATCCCTTTCTGCGTATATATATATATATATATATATATATATATATATATATATATATATATATATATATATATATATATATATATATATATATATATATATATATATATATATATATATATATATATATATACCGGGTTAGGTTTATCTTACCGTCCTCGTAGACGAGGTTGCGTGTCCGTGCGCCCCCCGGAGGGGGGTGCTTGCCCCTAAAATTAGGAAATGACCTTAGAAGGATGAAATTTGGAGATTACACAGAGAAGAAGGAGTAAGTAAGATTAGGATTCGGAGTCGGATCCGGAGCCGGCACCGGTGCTGGTGTCCTTATCTATGTTATCGATCCCGTAGATCTCGAATGTGTGGGTTGTAAGTTCTCAAATGGACGAAATGCATAAGAGAAGTGGAGAAAGGAATCGGAGTCGGAGTCAGAGAAGGAAGGAGTCGGAGAAGGAGTCGGAGTTAGAGGAGTCGGAGTCGGTACCGGCACCGGTGCTGGAGTCGGTGCGGTGCTAAATTAATAAATATTCATTTCGTCCCATATTGGTATCAAAATATATGTTTATAAGGTCGTATAACTCCAATATGTGGGTTGTAAGTTCGTAAAGGGTGTTTGGGGGCCCCCCGGAGGGGTCCCCCGAAGAAATGCACGGAACGCAAAACAGAAGAAGATAGAGAAAGGAAGAAGAAGGAATTAGGAAGGATGAAGGAAGGAGTCTGAGAAGGAGACAGAGTTGGTACCGGCACCTGTGCTGGAGGCGGTGCGGTGCGGTGCGGTGCTGAGTTAGTAAACATCCGCTTAGCCATATATTGATATCAAGGTATATGTTTATAAGATCATAGATCTTAAATATGGGGGTTCAAGTTTCTAATAGATGTCTGGGGACTCCAACAGAGGTGATCCCCAACTGAAATAAAAGAAGAAAGGCATGGAGTGCGAAACAGAAGAGGAAGGATAAACAGGACTGGAGGAAGAGCACGGATGCATTTTACAAAGATAACCAGTTTTCTAAAGGTTGAAGACTGACATTTCTATTTCCAAATCTCGATTTCTTTTTATTAACGTCAACTAAAATATATTTTTTCCTAAGTTGAAACATGCATATATCGTTTGCTATTTTTATTTTATATGTTTCATTTTACATTTATTCTTTGTGTTAATTTAATTTTTAATTTATTTTCAAATTTTTATTATTTTTTTATTTATTTTTAATTTATTTTGTTTTATTTGCTTAAAACATTTTGTTTTTACTAAAATTTTTATTCTTTTCATGTTTATAACGTAAAAAATTTGCGTTTTTACACACCCTAAAGCAGTAAATCAGTAAATCAGTAAATCAAACCAACAAACCCACCCTCCTCACCCCTACACGATCTATTGATCTATTGACCTATTGATTCAAGTCATATTTTGTATAACATAACACAAAACTTTTATTTATTTTTATTTTATTTGTTTAAAACATTTTGTTTTTACTAAAATTTTTATTCTTTTTATGTTTATAACGTAAAAATTTGCGTTTTTACACACCCTAAAGCAGTAAATCAGTAAATCAAACCACCCACCCCACCCTCCTCACCCCACATATGATCTATTGATCTATTGATCTATTGATTCAAATCATATTTTGTATAACATAACACAAAAACTTTTATTTATTTTTATTTTATTTGTTTAAAATATATTTTTTACTAAAATTTTTATTCTTTCTATATTTATAACAAAAAAATTTGCATTTTTACACCATCTAAAGCAGTAAATCAGTAAATCAGTAAATCAAACCACCCACCCCTCATCTTTCTCCCCCTCCTCCCCCTCCTCCCACCTTCCCATGGTCTATTGATCTATTGATCTATTGTTTCAAGTCACATTTCGAGTATCATTTTGGATAAACATAATATAAAAATAAGTTCTTTATACACTGACCAACGAATATATGCTATCGTAACAAAGTTTTCACATCAATAAGGCTAACATATTATAACCTGAACTAAGAATATAATGTACAATGACATACCTAACATACCTTATGCCCGAATAAATAGCTAACATTAACAAAGTTCCATACTTAAAAACAGTAAAGTGATTAACATAGCATACAAAAGGTAACCTATTCACACTTTTTCAAGCATATCTCTAACATATTAATGTTAATTTTACATTACCATGGTAATATTTAACAAAAATTTATCACAACCTTGTCTAATTATCATACTGACCAACGAATATATGCTAACGTAACAAAGATTTTTACATTAACACAGTAATATTTAACAAAAATTTATCACAACCTTACCTAACTATCATAATCCCCAACGAATAATTGCAAACATAACAAAGTTTTATCCAAACATAACATAAAAGTAAGTTCTTTGTATAAAATATCATAGTAAAGTGTAATATTTTACTGATCCTAAAGCAGTAAATCAGTAAACCAAACCACCAGCCCCTCCCCTCTCCTCCCCTTCCACCCTTCCATGATCTATTGATCTATTGATTCAAATCATATTTCGAGTATCATTTTGGATAAACATAACATAAAAAATAAGTGTTTTACTGATAACGCGAAACACCCCGCAAATTGACCACTGCAAGTATACCG
>JABUQX010021722.1:0-15000 GCA_015478945.1 Trachelipus rathkii
GTTGTACTTCGTTCAGTTGGAATGGGTGTTTAACCGTTTTCGCATTTATCATTGAAACGCTTTCGCGTTTTCGTGCGCTTACTTCATATATATATATATATATATATATATATATATATATATATATATATATATATATATATATATATATATCATTGATCTATGGTCTTCTGCCCTTATGGACTATGGGAAGTCTTGTGTGGTAGCACTTGACATATCTAAGGATTCTGACAGGGCATGACACGCATCTCTACTTACTCTCTAAGCTAACTTCCTTTAGTTTCCTCCTTCACTTTGCTTACTCTTGTCATGTTTTCTCTCTGGTCGCATTTCAGCTCTTGATGGAGCAACCTCTTTCTCCTTTCTTGTTAATTGTGTTGTTCCTCAGGGTTCATTTTTATCTCCACCTTTATTTCTACTTTTCTTTAATGCTTCTTTGTTTGACTTCTAACTCTGTTCACTCTTATGCTGCTGAGTCAACTCTCCATTCTTCCACTTATTTCAAATGTGCTCCCACGTTTGTATCTAGAGTTGCCTCTCGTCTACAGTTTTCCGATTCTATTCTTGCCGATGTGGTCGGGATTTCTCAGTGGGCTAACCACATTCTTGTGAAATTCAACTCTTTAAAAACTCAACTTCTTCATATCTCCCTCTCTAAACACCTCCCAACTTTCCCATCCCCTTCGACAGCTCTGTCTCACCTGTAAGCAACATAAATATTCTTGGACTAGACATAAATAGTGAATTGTCTTAGAGACCTCATAAAATCGGTTGCTAAAATGGTTTCAATGAAGCTGGAAATTCTGTTCAGATTGTGTTAATTTTTCTTCTGCTCAGTTACTCCAGTTATATAAGAGTCTTATTCGCCCCTGTATGGAATACTGTTATCACATTTGGGGTGGATCCGGTTCCACCCTCTTTTTGGATAGTGTTGAGGCTAAGACTAAGAGACTTACAAACTGTCCAATAGTTCTAAATCCCTTGACCCTCTTTCTCTGCTTCGTAGGTGATATTGGTGCCCAATCTTTTCTATAGGTATTACAACGGTAGGTGCTTGAGACAGTAGACCTCACATTCCTCAACCACTGCGTCGCCATCATAAAACAAGAGGTGCCTTACTCTCACATGAGTATTGTGTGAATATTGGAAATTCAAGGTTTACTCGTTGTGGTTACTCCTTCTTTCCAGCCACATCTGTTTCGTGGAACTCCTTCATCCATTTTTCCTGCAGTATTCAATCTTCCTCTTTAAGTCTCGCGTCTGTATTGCCGACCCTGAGGGATTGCGTTAGACAAGGGACTGGGTGAATTTACTTTCCTTTTTGTTTGTTTTTCATTCTTTTTCATTTTCTTGTTTTGCTCCCTCCGTTGGAAAAGGGTCCTTCCCGTAAATGGTGATATCGTATATATATATATATATATATATATATATATATACTGCTATATATATATACCTATATATATATATATAAATTAATGATTATTAGTGGTCGTCGTCCTATGTGTGTGGCTCGCCTAAAATTTTTAAATTCTTAATTTGCTCGCGATAGACTAAAGGTTGGGCACCACTGCTTTAAATTAATAAGAATCAATATACATATATATATATATATATATATATATATATATATATATATATATATATATATATATATATATATAGAAATAACTCTTTATATATATATGTATATATATATATATACATAACCTCCAACAACGTAACCAACCAACAACCTTAACATAACAACGCTCACTATATCGCAACTCCTGGTCTGCGGCAAGTGTTATAAAAAGTTAGTCCAAATGCTATATCTTTCTGATTCAGTGTTTTACGATAGTTGACAAGAATTGTAGAAGAAAACGAAAATATGGCTGCAAATAATCAAAAACGTGGTCTAAAACGCACTTTCAGTGGAGATGTCGAACCTGTATCAGAAACCGTGCTCGTAGAAGTAGTCGAAGAGGTTGAATTAGTGGAAGCTGTGGGTACCTATGAAAATGCAGTCGAAGCTGATGATGGCCGAAGACAGAATGCTATCAAACCATGCAAAAGGGTAAGTGATGTTAAATTATTATTATTATTATTATTATAATATATATATATATATATATATATATATATATATATAATATTTATATTAATTATATATATATATATATATATATATATATATATATATATATATATATATATATATATATATATATATATATATATATATATATATATATATATATATTCATCTTTATTTTACAGCGTAAGATGCTTAGGGTGACCGAGAACGAAATACCCATTCTTGTACCAGTGAACACTAATGAAGTTGATCTTGATATATCTACGGATAGTGATGAGGAATATGTGCGAGCGTTACTTGAAGCTGAGAGAAAGATGAACTTATTTCTTAATTCCCAACCCGTTGATAATAGGATTCGGCCTAGAGTAAGTTTCTTAAGCGTTATTATATTCATAGATGTTATTACAATAGATATTTTTATATATATATATATATATATATATATATATATATATATATATATATATATATATATATATATATAATATATTATATATATATATATATATATATATATATATATATATATATATATACTTATAATGCTATTTCATTACAGTGTGATAATATTGGTACTGCCAGTACCCCTTGTGTCAACAAAGTCGGAGGTGGCCGTGATGCAATTAGGCCTGTTAAGAGAAGACTGTTGGCTGAGCTTGAACGTCGCAAACGTTGCCAATCAGACTTAAACACGGAGGCACCCAATGAATCTCCAAATACACATGAAGAGTCCCCCACCCCCTTATCTGAAACGAATATCCCAACTTCGGATTCGTCGGTAAGTTACAATCTAATTATTCTATATATTACTGAAAAATATTACTGAAAAATGCTGTTACATAATAGTATGTATTCGATTGTTTATGTATTTTCATTCTTTTTCTCCTTTCAACAGAAATCATCTGCAACCGCTTGCCGTAAACAATCAGACTTAAACACTGATGCCCCCAAAGAATCTCCAAATACACATGAAGAACCCCCCACCCCCTTATCTGAAACGAGTATCCCAACTTCGGAATCTTCGGTAAGTTACAATCTAATTATTCTATATATTACTGAAAAATATTGTTACATAATAGTATGTATTCGATTGTTTATGAATTTTCATTCTTTTTCCAGAAGAAACAGAAACAGAAAGGGAATCCAGGACGGATTGTAGATGACGGGGCTGTTGCGGGTCCTTCACGTGTCGAGGTGTTTCATGATGATGAGGAGGAGGTTGATGAACCACCTGCACCTTTCTCGACAGAGTTGTTAAAGGTAACACGTGAAGGATCTACGCGTAACTCAGGGATCATCGATCAGCATCGTTTCAGAGTACGTATCGACACCAGACGGATCTTTAACGGTACTCGCAACATTAACGATGTGTTGAAGCTGTCATTCTGGTGGCGATAGAACAGAGTACGAGGTTACAGTGGTATATCGGGAATATACCCTCCGTGCAGGATTCCTTTTTACGGATAGGAATGGAGGTCAATTCCATATACGAATTCCTCATGAAGAGATTTCTCGACCAAATCTGGCTCAATATTTATCGGACCGTTTTCTAGAACTCTTTCAGTCTGGTGACCAAGCCATGTTGGATGAATTCATTGTAGATGTTCAGATATGTCACAATCCAGAGGGTAATGGGCCCATTGACCCTTCGTCTGTGAACTTTATACACCCCTACGTCAATAAAGTACACCTTGGTATAAATAACGAGAATAGGGAAATAACAACCAGTGTAGGATGCGGATTCAGGGCAATAGCTGCATGCTATAAGCTCCACCATCATGTACCTAAAAAGCCAGGCCAATCTTCACCTAAAATATATCATTTTTAAGGTATAGAGCTCGCAACTCGTTGCGGTCTGACTTATGAAGTTCCCTTAAAAGCAGATGATTTTGCCGTAATAGAGGAAAAATTACAGTGCAGGATATTTGTTTTTACTAAAGATAAGCACGGTAAACTCGAGATAATGTTTAAACCCCACGAACAGAATAGGGACCTACCTCTCTTTGTAATAGGATATGATTCCAAGGAAACCCATTATTATTATCCTTTTCCTGGAGATTCCATCAAGATAGCTTTAGGTAGTGTAGAACCTAAGAATATCAAGGGACCAGTTTTTTGTCATCAGTGCTACTCCTTCACCGACCATTTAATTAACCATTTACAAAACGAATGCACTGAATACAGGTGCGGACAATGCTTAACTTATAAATGTAAGGCCGTTCCAGGGGACACATCTACGCTTTTACATTGTGATAAATGCAATCGGGATTTCTATAATGAGGATTGTCTTAAATTGCATAAAGACCTCACCTGCAAGTACCTTAAAGTATGTACATTATGTGACAATGAGACAGTAGCTGATAAACAGGGCCATCACCAGCATGACTGCATGCATATTAAATGTGGAATGTGCGACGAGAAGTATGGAATAGAAGGCGAAAATCACCAATGTTTTATGAAGAAAATCAAGGTTCCAACAGATGACGCTTTCGCCAAGCGTAAGCCCACCTTTACCTTCTATTATGATATCGAAACCTATAATCATGATAAGCTTGAAGAGGAAGGAGGATGCATAAAAACTGACATGCTTCCCTATATTCTAGTGAGTATGCTAGTATGCAATGACTGCGGGGAGGAGGAAATAGACAATTCATCACCGTGTGAGACTTGCGGAACGGCTCGGACTGAAATATTCAAACTGAATCTGGAAGCAACAGAAGAGTATGAGAAGTGTCCCGTCGATCTTTTTCTCAACTATATATTCAGATTTGCTGAAAAACACAAGAAGACAAATATTTTAGTTGCAGCTCATAATGGCGGTAAGTTCGACAATCAGTTTGTTTACGGCAAACTGCTTGCCATACCGTCCATTCCATATCTTCCAATCCTGTGAAACGTGGAACCAAAATTATAACTATGACCGCTAACCACAATATCCATTTTAAGGACACGTTAATGTTTATGCCTTGTGCCTTGAAAAAACTACCTAAGTGCATGGGTATTACAGGTGAGGTTTCTAAAGGATTCTTTCTTACCGTTTTCTTACCCTCGAGAATATAAATTACAAGGGAAAAATTCCAGATAAGGAGACCTTTGAGACACATCGTATGTCCGACAGTGAAAAGGCTGATTTTGAACGTTGGTATCAAACATTTAACAATAAGGACTACGATATCATGAAGGAATGTACAGCGTAATTCAAGATGTTAATATTCTTCGTCAATCCTTCGAGAAATTCAGGGGAATCTTCCTTAAGGATCATAAAGTTGACTGTCTACTTGATTGTTCTACCATTGCTGCATTATCGTTCATGGTATATAAAATGCACTTCATGCCTGAAAATACATTGGCCCATATAGGACGTACTGATGATTCAAACTATTCGTATGATGGTGTGAAATGGCTCACATTCATGGAGCTGTATAAGGGTCATCGAATCGAACATGCAAGGAATGGTGGCGAGCGTAAATTTAAAATCAAAAACAGGTATCTAAGACCTGACGGGTACGTTGAAATTCCAGCTGAAGACTACGTACCCTTTGACCTTAATGAGTTCTTAGCTTGCCGTCAACTCAACGTTAATGAACAAATGATAGAACTGAATAACAGACGACCCCCTCCTCCAACTGGAACAACCATGAAGAAGATTGTCTTGCTCTTCCACGGTTGCGTATGGCATGGTCATCAAGCATGCAAGGAAGGTTTAGAAAGTCTCCATGGCGTGTCAAGTCTTGATAGGTACAGTAAGACCATGAGGCAAGAAGCGGATTACAAGTCACAAGGGTATGAAGTAATTAGAATATGGGAATGCGAATGGACGAAAATGAAAAAAGAGTGTGAGGTCACTGTTGTAAACAACAATGATGAAACACGGACTGAGAAGCTAGGCAGATATGTCCAATCAATTGGAAATGAACTTGCAAATGCGAAACTAGAGGTAGGGGAAGCCTTGTACGGAGGCCGTACAGAACCCTTCGTATACTATTATCCACCGACAGAAGGCGTTCAATTGAAGTACCTAGATTTCACTTCATTGTATCCTTTTGTACAGAAAACAAAACCCTTTCCAGCAGGGGCACCCACGAAACTCGTAGGTAGGGATCTTCCTACCATAGAAAAGTTCGTCGAAGAAATGAATTCCACTTATTTCGGTCTCTCGTATGTTTCGGTATTACCACCTAAGACCCTGTACACTCCTGTTCTGCCTGCACGACATGACAATCGGCTAATATTTTCTCTTTGTAGAACATGCAGCGCATGTGGCTATGAAGGCAAATGCAGACATACGGACAATCAACGTATGTTAAAAGGCGTATACTGCAGTCCAGAGTTAGAATTAGCTGTAAAGAAAGGCTATGAGATTAAAAAGATCCATGAAATATGGAAATTTACTCCTTCAAATGACATCTTTGGGGAATACGTTGAAACATTCTTGAAATGGAAGACTGAGGCTTCGGGGTTACCGGATGGAATAACCGATAAAGTCTGTGAAGAATTCCTTCAATACCTGCGAGATTTCAAGGACATCGAGGGCGTAACACTTGATCCAGACAATATTGAAAGTAATCCTGGAATGCGTTATATAGCTAAATTACTTCTCAATTCATTGTGGGGAAAACTAGCTCAACGTATTCCAAAGAATGAGGATATCGTATGCACGAGTTACGCTCAGGTCTGGGAATTAATGAAGAGAGCTGATCTTAAGGTTAGAAATATCATTGTAGCGGATGATAAACATATAGTTGAAGTCACACATACCGGCTTCACTAATAAAACAGCAAAGGCCACAAATGTAGCTGTTGCGTCCTTTACCACAGCTTATGCTAGGGTGGAACTATATAATCTCCTCGATTCTCTAGGTCAGCGTGTACTTTACTGTGATACCGATAGCTGTGTTTTCACAGCCCGTAAAGGCCAATATATTCCTGATACTGGAAAATTCTTAGGAAACCTGACGGACGAGTTAGGACCTGGAGAAATAGCTGATAGTTTCGTGTGCACTGGCCCTAAATCATACGCCATTCGAATAAAGAAGAATGACTCGAGTTTTGCTTACATCTTGAAAGCAAAAGGATTAACGTTGAACAAGGACACCGAGCACATAATTAATTTCCAAGGTATGGCAAAGATTAACTTTGATAAGATGATTAAGGATGTTGAGAAGACCAAGAATCGTGATTGGATGGTCTTAAACGATGACAATCACTTCTATAACATGATCAAGGATACAGACGTAACAGCATTAGCTGTTACGCAAATGATGAGTGAAGAAGATGGTGAATCTTCACTTCACAAAGATATCCATAATCTAGATGACTCAGACCAACCACATGTAAATAATGAAAACCATTACCGGGAAGTTAAGGTTCCTGATATGAAAATGCGGGCCGATAAACTAGGAAATGTCATTTTAATAAATGGTATAAAAAGGTTTCGCCATACAGCAAATAAACGGAATCTTGTTCTAGGTAGTGCCCGCACTGTAGCACAGGGATATGATGGAACGTTAATTCCATTGTGTTAATTTCAATGTATAATTTTGATATATGTATATTTAATTTCAATGTATAATTTTGAAATATGTATATATTGCTAAAATAAAATATTTATTTGTATTACTCTTTCATTACCATTTTTTATTTTTGTGGGTTGCCATTTATTTCTATTTTATTTATCTGTGTTGCCAATTATTGATTTTATTTATCTGGCTTACCATTTATTGATTTTATTTTTGATTACATATATTTAAGGCGAAACATGACTGTAAAGTCATTGTCTGATGTGTGTGTGTGTGTGTGTGTGTGTGTGTGTGTGTGTGTGTGTGTGTGTGTGTGTGTGTGTGTGTGTGTGTGTGTGTGTGTGTGTAGAGTGTGTAAGTGTATATGAGTGTAAGTGTATATGTGTGTAAGTGTCTATGGGAGAGTGTAAGTGTCTATGGAGAGTGTAAGTGTCTATGGGTTAGTGTAAGTGTCTATGGAGATTGTGTGTGTGTGTGTGGGTGTGTGGGTGTGTGTGTGTTAAATAATAGACATGCAGTAAATAATAATAAAAAAAAAAGTAATAATAATAATAATAAAAATATGATGCAAAGCAGTAAAACATATGAGTTAAAGCAGTAAAACATGAGTTAAAGCAGTAAAGCAGTAAAACAAAAGCATACTAATCCCCCCATTGGTGTTAGGTCACACCTCTATTGATTTACTGATTTACTGTTTTAAGGTATGTAATGTTAATAAATATATGAGTTAAAGCAGTAAAACATATGAGTTAAAGCAGTAAAGCAGAAAGTTAAAGCAGTAAAGCAGAAAGTTAAAGCAGTAAAGCAGTAAAACAAAAGCATACTAATCCCAAAGCAGAAAGTTAAAGCAGTAAAGCAGAAAGTTAAAGCAGTAAAGCAGTAAAACAAAAGGATACTAATCCCCCCTTGGTGTTAGGTCACACCTCTATTGATTTACTGATTTACTGTTTTAAGGTACGTAATGTTAATAAATATATGAGTTAAAACAGTAAAACATATGAGTTAAAAAGCAGTAAAACATGAGTTAAAAGCAGTAAAGCAGAAGTTAAAGCAGTAAAGCAGAAAGTTAAAAAGCAGTAAAGCAGTGAAACAAAAGCATACTAATCCCTTAGGTGTTGGGTGGCTATCTCTATTGATTTACTGATTTACTGCTTTAAGGTATGTAAAGTATATGTTTTTAATAAATTTTCGTACAATTTTATTAAAATAAAATGATTATATAACAGACATCTGAGTTTTTCTTCTTACATACAATTTTAAAAATTTATAAATTAAAAAGTATTAAGTAAAATAATGTTAATAATATGTTTTAAATAATAGGGCTGTAATGAGTTACAGTTTAGGATTCGCGAAATGTTTTTAATAAAAATAATTTAGTATGAAATAAAAATAGATGACTCATAGTATATTTGAATAGTTTATTGATATCATATTTTTCATTCACGCGGGAATATTGCGCCTGCGAGCGCACGCGGCGGCGGTATTGGCCTTGCTACTTAGCGGTTCTTTGTGCGTGGTTCTTTGCTACGAATGCGACGGACTCCGCGGAATTTGTTAAAAACGCGACGATTAAACGCGACAACGACGATGACTGCGACGATTAAACGCGACGAACGCGACGATGAATTTGCGATTCATCCCGACGATGATTAACAAAACGCTTTATAAAACAATAAAACAAAATGGCGGACGCAAGTCAACAAGGTTGTTGCCTTTAAAAAAAAAAAAAAAAAAAAAAAAAAAAAAAAAAAATCTAAAAAATAAAAAATAAAAAGTAAAAAAACACTTATGAAGGTAGCTCAAAAAAGGTCAAGCCCAAAAAGGTCAAGGTCAGGTAAAAATACCGTTGGTCAAAATGACCAACGGACAAGGAGCAGACACGACCGGAATGGCTCTCCTACTACTCCCTAGGATGCTTTGTGGATTGGCATGAGCATCTTTGGTTGAGTGGGTTGACAGGGAGAAAGTCTCGACAGGCCCCGTGACTGCCCTGTCTCTATATTCTTAATGTGTAATGTCTTAATGTCTTAATGTCTAGACCTAGAGCCCAGCATGAGTGAAGGAACCAACTAAGGGAACTTTGTGCATCCCTCTGGCCCCAGCACTAGTATGTGCATTTGTTGTGCATTTGTGCATTTGCATTTGTCACATATGTAATCTTCATCCTTTCCCCTCAATTTTCATATTAATTTTCTTTTTGTACAGACCCTCACTATCGATGCTGGTGAAGTAGGAAAGGATTCCAAAATGAAAAGTTCTTTAAGAAGAAGACCTCAAGCATCAGCAGCGCAGAATCAAAGCGCATCACCTGTTTGTGATTCGGTGCACACGACCTAGCACCAGGTTTGGATCTTTTTCCCTGACCCCTCTGGAACATCTATAATAAGAGACTCCCCGCCGCTTAGCGCGGTCCTCCGGTCACAAACCTCATAGGGCTCGACACCCATCAGGGGACCCTTTTGATTTGATATACCAGGGAAAACCTTAATTGGCTCGGCCCTAATGGATTTAACGATTACTGACCATGCACCGATTAATGGACTTACTCTTCTGAATTGCACTTCGAATGTTAATGCCGTGATTTTCTCCACTTCACCTGAAAGGTCTCTGTCTATCCCCGGTGATCAGTCTCCTGATACGCCCTGGACATCCCAGGTGCCCAAACGGTCTGGGCAGCTCCGAAAAGGCCCCGTCCTAGTAGTTTTCAGTTGTTTACTCCATATGCTGCTCCCCCTCCCGGACTGTCAGCTGACACAACATTGGCCGATGTATTACTTATTACGATCCACCACCTCCAAAGCTATTACTGAGCAAAGAACCATCATTCTTAGCGATGCACTTGAAAAAGCTTTAGGAGTTTAAGACCTCCAGTTACGTTAATAAGGAACGGGTCCTTTCTTGTTCAAGCTACTACCAGCAATCAAAGTTCTATCTTGTCATTCTTAACTTTACTTCTCTTGGAAACATCCCTCTTATTTCCACTCCTGACGAAATAAGAAACACATCGAAAGACACTATTTATTCTTTAAAACAGAAAGATTAAGATATTGCTGTCATTCCAAGAAATCTACATCAGAAAAGATTTCCTATTACTAACGTTTACAGATTTCCCCCACGTCGGGGCTTGCCTGACACCCTAAATCCTCGTTTACTGCTGACCTTTAACACCCCTTTTCTACTTACTAAGGTGAAAATTAATTTTACAAGCTACAGTGTTTGTACGTTTATTCCCCAACCCAGACGTTGCTTTAAATGCCAGCGGTTTTTTCATCCCCGAAAATACTATAGGGACCGCTTGATATACTCGCAGTCTGTGGAGAAGAAATTCACAATCCCTGTGAAAACACACCACTCTGCAAAATCTGTGGAGGATCCTACAGTGCTTCTTATCTGTCTGAACAGAAGTTTTTGGGGTCATGCACCATACAATAATTGAGTAGGAGAGATGCCTTACGCCAGCTCAAAGACAAATATCATACAATATCAAGGCAATTCTATGCTACAATTGCAGCAGTCCCCCCCCCCGACTCCACTTGTCATGCCACATACACAACTCCATTCCAGTTGAACTCTTCCCCCAATCCCAGAGAGACTCAAGCAGTTACTGTAACCTGCTCGCCTGCACTGCCTATATTGCCGACTATTCAAACGGTCAAAAAACAGCCTTCAATTCAATCTCTCGCAAAAAATGCCATCAGCAACCCTACCCTGAGTGCTAGCTTTCAACTGACCAGCAATGAAGCAAAGTCTGTTCATCCTCCACATAGCTTGGAGAGCATTTCCTGCCAAGAAACTCTGCCCCATACCCTCCCGATGAGTTCACTAAACTCATGTAAGAGGCCTGCGTCTTTGTCTCCTAATTTGTCTCCCACCATTACTCTAACCCCTGAAAAAATGTCCCTAAACAGAAATGAAAGATTAAGAACCAAGGAAAAGAATACTCTCTTAAATATAAAACATCTGAAATTCTAAAGCAGAACACACCGACCCCAGATATAAAAATGCAACTCAGAAGAGCACTCGCCATAAGTCTATTCCTGAGACAAAATCCTTGAAATCAGTAGATTGTACCTAAGCAACTACAGCTGTTACAACCCACCAACCAATCCTCTGATAGCTTGCAGGATTATTCCAGCTCTTATGAATTCTCCTAAAACTCTTCTTCCGATTTTCCTATCTCAGCACCCCCTAAAGGATTCTATCTATGCCTTAGCGGATGAAATGGATTATAGATCCAAAATAGAGCTTAATGTGACGACCCACTCTCTTTCTCTCTTTCTAATGCTTCCGAGGGAGGTGGATGGAAGATCGTTCACCGCAAACACCGCAAACGCTCCAAGCGTTCTGAATCTATTGGCGGCATGAAAGGGGACCAAGAAATCTCCCATCTTAACTCAAATTTTACAGTATCCCAAAATAATCCACCTGATGACTCACTGACAAAGTCTCCAGCATCAGACTTTCGTAACCTAACGGATCCCAATACCGCAACTCCAACGCTCTCTCAAAAAGATGACACGTTTCCGGTAACACCTTCCTCTCCCGTTTCCATGAAAACAGCCCCATATTCTCCACAATATGCTTGACAGATACTGCTGATATCGCTCCCATTCCTAAACATCAGCACCCTGATTGCTCTTCCAACGACCAGCCAAGTACACATGATAGCATGGACTTGGTTGAATTCAACTTTCTTCACATTCATGGCGAAGTCCCTCCACCAAATGCCGCAGAAAATCCCCCCCCCCCGAAACAGGTCGTACAACCAAAATATCTATTGTACGACTTTTCCTTACCACCAGGATTTATTGCTCCTTCTCGTCAGGACCCACGTCTCAAGTCTTTCCTCCTCATCTGTATCCAACTCCAATATTATCCCTAGCCACATAGAGACAATTATCTCAAAAAGATTATCCTCAAAATATTCATAACAACATAGTATGGCCACCTTCCTTCAATGAAATTGTCGTTGTTACTACCCTAATTTTGAAGAACTTGTTCAACTAATAACATATGCACAACGAAGTGCACATTGTTTGCAGGAACTTCAACTATGTTATCTCGACTTCTTCCCTGGCTGTTTGGAATACAAATCGCCGCTAACTTCTATAGAAAGAGGTGACAATGATAGAGAAGGCGCAGGAATTCTTATTTATAAGTCTATCCCTATTCTCCAGTCCCTCTTCGAACTAGACTTCACGCAGTGGTAACACGTATCCATTTGTCCATCGATCTACTTGGCTCCCAGTAGTGAGTTTACTAAGACTGACTTAGCCGACCTTTTTAAGCAGCTCCCCACTCCGGTTGTTATACTGGGAGACTTCAATCTTCGTCACCCCTTATGGAGCGACTCTGTCACCTCGTCTAAGTCTAAGATCCTTGTTGATCTCCCAACCCTTTTTTCCCTGGGATGCTTTAACACAGGACTCCCTACATATAAACGTTTAGATACACACACTTCTTCCAGTATAGATATTTCCTTTTGCTCCCATTCTCTTATGGATCGCTTCACCTGGTCCCGCTTTGATTACTTATACGGCAGTGACCATTACCCAATAGCTTTAAGTGAACTTGTACCAAGCCAAATGTTAAAACCCAAATTCAGCTGGCGTTATGATCGAGCGGGGTGGACTCCATTTCATCAGACTACAGCTATCTCACTTTCTCCCTTCAATAAGCGGTTTCCGATGATGCCTTTAACTTCTTCCTGCAGGTTATCATCACAACAGCGGAAGCTTGCATCGCGCGATCTTTTGCAGGTAGGCGTTCGGCAACCCCTTGGTGGTTCCAAAAGTATACACAAGCTAACCGGGAGAAGAAAAAACTCTAGAGGCAGTACAAAGGGAATAATACCACCTCAAACATGATTATCTTTAAAGCAGCTGCGGCGAGATCTCGTCGAATTAATCGCCAAACAAGTAAACAAAACTTTCGAACTTATACTTCGACTGTCAACTCCACAACTCTCCTTTCTTCAGCGTGGAGAGTTGCACAGAAAATATCTTGCAGCTCTAATAATTCTTCACACACAGTCCTCCCTTACGGCCCTGATATAACCGATACGATCTCTGTTCCAGCAGCTGTTGCAGATGCAGTAGGTTATAGTTTTGCTAGCCACTCAAGCTCTTTTCGCTTTCTGAAGCCTTCAAAAAATTAAGAATTAACACTGTACCACCAGACTTTTCAACAGCGAAAGGGAAAGATAACACACTTGCAAAGTATTAAACTGCACTGGCGAAGAACAAAGACGTTGCCCTTGAGCCAAACATGATTTCATACATAATGCTCCGTCATATTCACCACACAGTATCAGCGTTTTTGTTGGATCTATATAACAGAATCTGGATCGAATCCTCTTTTCCATCTATATGGACTACAGCTTTTGTAATCCATATTCCCAAACCTGGGAAAAATCTGAAGTTGGTGGACAACCAAAGACCAATTTCGCTGAACTGTCATACTTGTAAATTAATGGAGAAAATGGTTTCAGGCCACCTTCTCCCTGTTCTGGAGAGTGGCCAGGCTTTTTCAAACTTGCAATTTGGTTTCCGAAAAAATCGTTCGACCGCGGATTCCTTGTTGAAGATGGACTATGACATCCGGGAAGCCTTCTCAACTGGTGGGATGATTCTTGGTGTCTTTTTTGACCTTGAAAAAGCATAAGACACAACGTGGAGAACTGGTGTTCTCCTTAAACTCCACTCGCTCGGTTTCCGAGAACAGCTCCCTCTTTTTATTAAATGCCTTCTGCCAAATAGATCCATCCAGGTTCGATGCTCTTCTGTTCTATCACGCCACTTTATTCTGGATAAAGGCATTCCGCAGAGCAGTGTTTTAAGTGTATTACTATTTGCTCTTGGATTCAATGATATCGTTACTTCTATCCCAGCGACGGTCAATTTTTCTCTCTATGTTGATGACCTTGCGCTATATATATCGCCGGTGTCAGGCTGCCATTTCTTGAAAGGTAACTTGAACTAGCTATTGAGAATATTTCACAATGGGGAACTCCTATGGTTTCTATTTCTCACCCACAAAACCTCAGCAGTGTTTTTTAGGAAAAAAGGGAATCAAAGAACCTGCCACCTTCTTTCCGCGAACCTAACTTTATATGGTTCGCCCATTCCTGTAACTTCATAAGTTAAATTTCTAGGACTTATTCTAGATGACCATTTAACATACGCACAGCACATTAAACTCCTAAAAACGACTTGTCATCGTGTGTTTGACCTATTACGTCATCTGGCCTCAAAATCTTGAGGTGCTGATCGCAATTCCCTTTTACGTCTCTATAACGCATTAATCCCAACACCTGTTACATCCCATTCAAAATGAAGCTATCCGCATCTCCATTGGAGTCTTCCAATCTTCCCCCCGGGTGAGCCTTGAAGTTGAATCCGATGTGATG
>JABUQX010021722.1:32500-37778 GCA_015478945.1 Trachelipus rathkii
ATATATAATAGGCCATATTATAAAAATATATATTCTATATATATATACTATATATATATATATATATATATATATATATATATATTATATATATATATACTATATATATATATTATATATATAATATAATAATATATAGGCCTATATATATATACTATATATATATATAATTATAATAACTATATATATATACTTATATATATTGAATATATAAATTAACTATATATATATATATATATATATATATATATATATATATATATATATATATATATATATATATATATATATTTTTATATATATATATATAATATATTTTTTATTACCTATAAATTATACTATTTTTTTCGGTCCTTATCCTTTTTATGGTGCAGATAAATATTTTTTTTGTTTTTGTTTTTTTTGTTTCATATATTGTTATTATATGATACTAACAATAAATTTGAGTGTTGATGAGCAGGATCAAAAAATTTTAAATACAAAAAAAAAGATAATTATTTAATAATATCGTACTTTTTTAAAAATCTTACGTTTGGCAGCGCCCGAGACAAAGCGACGTTCGGGAGATCTTTTGATGTGCAGAAATCGTCCCCTTAAAATAGAGAAATAGTTTTACGGCAAAGTTGATTCATGTAGGTTAGGTCGAAATTTACTGCATCGTCGATCAATATAGGTTAGGTTGCGTTTTACTGCCCTCTAAGTTCAGGTTATGATATGTTTTGTTGGGTATACACAAAATCTATATATGAAAACAAAACCCAATACGGAACGTATTTTACCCAAAAACATTATTTTTTACCTTACCTTGAATTCTTTCACTCGGTAGCGCTAAAAGCCGTTTTCTTTCTCATGCAAAATCAACGTTTTGACTTTGACTTTATCAATTTTTGAAAAAGTTACCCATATTTTATACCTTTCCTGTTCACTTTTTTAAATTTCTATATAAATACTAATATATATATATAATTTTTTATTATTATATATATATATGTATAAGCTATATATATAATATATATTAATAACATTAATATATATATATAATATATATATATTATAATATATATATATTTTTTATATTATATATAAAAATATATATTATAAATTATTTAAACTTATTGGCGATTTTATTCGAACTTCTTCGGTCTCGTCTGTTTTCTAATTTCGCTCTTCGATGTTTCATACATCTATTTATTATTATTATTATTATTATTATTATTATTATTATTATTATTATTATTATTATTATTATTATTATTATTATTATTATTATTATTATTATTATTATTTACTATTTCAAGGATGAGCTTAAAAAGACTATACTATTATTATTATTATTTATTTTATTATTTCTATGATAGTTTACCTTTAATCTTTTTTTTACTTTAGATTTAGTTGAACGGTGATCTAGCCGAACGATTTCGAACGTCTGTAATTAAAATATAATTTGCAAGCACATTCGCCTTACTCTGCTTATGCTAAAAATTCAGTTTCCTACGGAAACAAGGTCCCTCTATCGCCAATTTTATATATATATATATATATATATATATATTATATATATATATATATATATATATATAATATTATATATATATATATATATATATATAATATTATATATATATATATATATATATATATATATATATATATATATATATATAATATATATATATATTATATATATATATATATATATATATTCTTATAAATTATCTTATATTGTATATGTGAATATGATTTATATGATATAGATGATTATGTTTAAAAAGTTTTAGGTATCCAAATTTCATATTTATAACATTTGACAACAAAGGAAATTATCAAATATAGACACACAAGCTGATTTCATGAAACACTTCAAAAGTTATAAGTAGAGCGAAAGAGTCGCATGCCAAGGGTGCGGGTTCGATCCCTAGTCCGGATCCTAGGTAGAAATTAACTAGAGAAGTTCCCCTCCTAGAATAGGGCTATGCCCGTGAGGTGTGAACAAAAACAAAAAACAAACATGTTTTAAACATTTATTGAATGAGTGTTACAGTAAAAAATTATTAAACTTTAATTTAACAAAACAAACTTCAGATGGAAATAAACAATAAAAGTATAAATCCCAATTTTTTTTAAAAGTATCAAATCTTCATGTTAACCCCAGGTCCGGGGTAAGATGGGGCATCATTGGGGGCAAGATAGGGTTAAATTATTTCTTACGTTATTAGCAATAATAGAAATAATCACATATAAAAGTAGCCATTACCCGTTATTTTTGTCAAATCTTCTACAAGGTTTATATGTCCAGCACAGATAAATATTGCAACCGACACGCTCTTCAACGGTTCAGAATAGGAACCTTTGCAGAAAATGCACTCACAATCGTTTTCACCTTTTTTATTATCCTATTTTCCTTATGTTTTATTATCTTTAATTTTACTCTTTCTATTAATTATATTTTGTTTCCTTGCAATCACTTTTTTTTATCTCGATGAGCTCGTTTTCCTTAGACGTGGAAATTAAAATTCTTGCATTTCCTCCCTGGACACCCTTTCCTTTTCTTTAGTAGTGACCTTTGACCTTTGACACAGATAAAATTTCTTTAAGCGAGATTTTAAAAACCGCAATTAAGCTGCGACAAACTCCTATAGGTATTCCTTGGCATACGTTTTAAACCGCAGTTCACAATCCTGCTACATGGGAACATATGAAATATGGAGAAAGTAAGAAATCACACGAGCCTATAGAAACTGTCATAGTCAAACTAAAGTAAATATTCATCAAATACATGATTATGCCATATGCAAAACCCACACCACACATTAAGGCTTGCCAATATCCTACACAAAGTAAAGGTGAATATAATATATACACCAACTATTACAAAAAGTCATACTCTATAATGCAGTTTTAACGCTTAATAACTAACTATAATAATCCACGCAATTTGGCTAGTCATAATACATGATAAAGTACCCATGCCATTCATATACCTGTTCAATCCCATCTTAAATGCTGCTACTAACAACCTCCTGTGCCAAACCATTCCAAAAATTAACAACCCTATTATTGGATGAGTGTTTTCTTACGACAAGATGGCATGCTTTTTTCCTAATTTTCTTATGTCCCTGGTTTCCCCTCCATGATACTATCAAGAATTTATTGGTCTGATTATTATCGAGAGACGTTAATTTTTGTAGACTTGAATCATGTCCCCTCTAAAAAATCGCTTTTATACAGAAAAATTCCTAACTCTCCCAGCATCTTCCTCATAGCTCTTACATCAAGGCCAGAAAATGCATCCTTGTTGGCCTACGTTGCACTCTCTCTCCAGTATATCTAGGTATTTTCTTAAATGAGGGGACCAAACTTATATACAATACTGTAATACTGACCTAGCATAGCTATTATTCTTAAGCTTATTTAAAATCACTTGCTCTTGTAAACGACATTGCGATTTATTATACCAAGTTTCTTGGCTCTATTCCTTGATTCCAAACGCTGATTAGCAACTTTCAGATTACTGCATATAAACAAATCAAATCTTTTTCTTGGTCCACATACTCAAGCTAATACTTAAAGGGTCGTAATGATAAGAACATCCATGTAAAAGATGATTTTCATTTGAATACTGCATGTTTCTTTACCAATTTAAACTGTTTCGCGTTTCCTTTTCTTTTGTGTTTTTAACTGTAGGTTCTATTTATTATATTTCCTTCGCTCGCTTCTAAAGGATTGATTGCATAATTCGGTAAAGAAGTGAAACCTTTCGATAACCCTTTTAGAACGTCCTAACAAGAGTTTTTCATAATTTTTTTGGACCATTCACCTTTATTCGTCTTTTTCTTAAATTTTTTTAATATATCTCTCCGGTAGGGCTAGGCCGGAGGCCTACCAAATTCCCCGGCGGAGTTTGGGGGGAATTATTTCGTTACGGTTCAATACCGGAAAGAAACAGGAAATAACCAGAAAGAGATCACACAACTGCTTTAAAATAAATATACATCCAACAATAGTTGTTTGTTAAAATTGTTGGGGCAAGAAGGGACGGGGACATCCTCATGTTGTCCCGCTCAGTATACCTCGTCTTGCCCTAAATGGTATATGTGTGAAATAGACCAATTTTACAAATTAACGGAATAACATTTAAACAAATTACTGATCTACTATTAAATATAACATAATACTGTTGTTTTTCATGGCATTTTTGGAAAGATTCTACAAAGAGACTTTGCTTAACACGAAGCAAAACTTTGGG
Organism: Trachelipus rathkii; assembly: GCA_015478945.1. NCBI lineage: Eukaryota > Metazoa > Arthropoda > Malacostraca > Isopoda > Trachelipodidae > Trachelipus > Trachelipus rathkii. The sequence goes on from JABUQX010021722.1 coordinate 36,747, forward strand.
TAAAATTACATCAGATTCTGATAGCTTTAGAAAACTTGCTCTAACCTGAGACGAATACGATCCCTATCAAAGTGGTTCACGTACTAACGGTTTGACTCAAACCTCTTTCTATTGCAATAATGTTTTAAGGCATGTGCACCAGGTTTTCTCAGACAGTTGGCTTTTTTCGCATCTTATATCTCCCGTTACACTTCTTACGCCAGTTCCCCATTATATATATATATATATATATATATATATATATATATATATATATATATATATACTATATTATTGTATCTATATATATTTACATATATTAATATATATTATATATATATATATAATCATATATATATAATATATATATATATATATATATAACGGTATAAGAGAGAGAGAGAGTAGAGAGAGTAGAGAGAGAGAGAGAGAGAGAGAGAGAGGAGAGAGAGAGAAGAGAAGAGAGAGAGAGAAGAGAGAGAGAGAGATACCCTACTTTGTATAGACCTACTGACCGTATTTACAGTAGTTGCACATAAGTAGGCAACAATGTAATCTGTTCTGGTGTTTCTAATTTGGACTCATCAGAATTTTTTACTCAATGGCTTAACCTCTTAATGTCAAGCTACAACCATAAAATTCATTCTGTTCTGTCTATAATTATCACCTAACTCTACCACTGACTATCCTAAGATTCTTTGACTATGTGAACTCCAAAATAGAACACATTATCCCTTCTCCTTTTCTTATCAGAAATCATCATTTTTGGTGACTTCAATGTTCATTGTTTCACTGTTTCAATGTTCGATATGGCTTTCCTCTAGTTTTCATTATACAGTTGGCAAACTTGCCCACCATTTCTTTATCTAGAATGACCTTGAGCAGTTGGTGCAGCTCACTTCTCGTATCAATTATCTGTCCTGAAGATGAATCTCACATTCTTGATCTTTCTCTTAACTTTCGGTTCTTCTTATTCTTTTAAATTCTTTCCACTTCTGGAATTCTGTTCCACAGATCACCTTTTTATCTCTGTTTCCCCTCTTTAGACTCTTT
>JABUQX010021723.1:0-24556 GCA_015478945.1 Trachelipus rathkii
TGTCTGTGTGTTAATACATGTATCTATCATGTATTAATGTTTGTCTGTCTGTGTGTTTAATACATGTATCTATCGTACAGCTCTAGGAGAACACTTTGTACATTATCTGATTGTAAAGAACGAGACGGTCCTATCCACTTTATGTTCAGATGGGGCCATAGATTTTAAATGCTCGTTAATGTCATGAGTTTAGCGATCAATCTAGAATCTTTTAGCGATCTTTTAGCGCCTGGAATGGGGTTATAATAGATTGCTCATTTGTTAAATTAAGAAGAAGAAGATGAAAGAAGAAAGTAAGTTTTAACAGCCTCACAAGGTAAGAAATTAGAAAGAAAAGAGAAAGGAAAGCAAGAAAGTAAAGAGAAGAGAAGAAAAAGATGCTAGGAGAAGAAGGTAAGGAAAAGTATAGAAGAAAGAGAAGAAGGTAGGAAGAAAGAAGAGATGAAATTCCATTTTCAATGTTAGTTTAAAAATTATATGTAATTAAACTTTGGAAAAGAAATTATGAAAGTGTTGACTGTAAAAATAAAAAATATATATACGTGATATATTATTTTTCTTAATATAATTGTGTACTATAAATTATATGTATACTAATATTATAGTATAAGATATATATAATATGTAAAAACACAAATTTCTTAAGCTATATATATATATATATAGCTAGCAAATTATAATGCATATCAAGGTACCCAATATACTACCTTCGAAGTAACATTAGCTATAATATCTCGCGTATACTATTATACTACAACTAATCGCGTTAATCGGTAACTAGCATGCGTCGCGTATCCATCCCTGTCAAGCTGTTATCGCAAGATATCTACGATTATATCAGATATATTTCGATAAAAATATATATATATATAATATATATAATATATAATATTTTAGACGTTATCTTAATGTCAGCTATGAATGAGCACGCTTACCATTCTAATCGATATAAGGTGAAGCGCCATCTGGCCTGAACATACAGTGATCGTGTAGTATTGATATACTGTTATATATAGTAGTTCTTAATATCAATAACAGTGATGCGCCGTACATTCAGATAGTGTGCGTTCGATTCGAGCATCATACTCGATATAGATGAGGCTAACGAGAGGCCTAGAATCTATTCGATTTACGACTTAACGAGAAGCACCATTCTGCAACGTATCACACTCAGGCTCAGTGCCTCGAGGACCAGCAATGTGAGCTAGTCTGAAGCGTTTCACCAAGCCGCCCACTAGCCGTCGCTGTACTTCCACGATCCGCTACCGTAATAATGGCAGTCAGACCGCAATCTATCATATATTATCGACCTAGATGCTGTGCGCAACACTCTATCCGTCCGTCCTATTAGATGCGCGATCGGTACAAGCCACCTATGCCAATCAGCTTCCGATATAGAGCCGTATTTATGCGAGGTTATTCGTCTATGGACCTTGATCACAGACTTCGCCCAGTAGCGCAGCTTATCCTAGAGATCCTAATGACAATACAGCGAGCGCTATCGAGACGAGTGCGGAGGTGGCACAGATCTCATGTGCCTTACCGGACGTCTGGATTCTTGATCTCTAACAGGTTTGTTCTGCACCCGTTCCTGGTTCTGTCATGCATTTGCGAATACCGATATACGTGCAACTCATACTCAGCTGTATAGTATGTCGTTTATAGGACGGCTATTCTCTGGAGTCAGTTCAAGTACCTCTATAAATTCTAATCACTGATGTCTAGACGCTGTCATCTCCTGCTTCATTACGATCACTGCAAAGCATATCGTATCTATTGGTCGAGCGTTAGTCGGCACTAGAGTCGTATAATATATATATAAATATATTAATGTTATATATATACTATATAATATACTTATAATGTATATATATAATATAAACTATATATATATCGTTATACTATATATATATATATATATTATATATATATATATATATATATATATATATAAATCATATAATATATATATATATATATATATATTATATATATATATATATATATATAAGTATATATATATATATATATATAATCTCAGTCTCCAGCCAAGAGTCGACCCCGCGCCCGCACCGCCTCAGTCTCTAATACGAATATGGTCAGCCACGGAGACCGACCTCTAAGTAACTTGTTTACTACTCGGGCGTTCACTCTCCTAGATGGTATATCTTCCTCGTCCCTTCACACTCCATCTTCGGCTCTTAGTCGTCACAGGAACTCGACTTCCCGTCTGACCATCTCGCCCTATGTCTGCCGGGCCAGATCTGGTTCGCGACACACGGTGAGCGTTGGTGATGTCATGAACGCAATCTGCACAGCTGAATCGACCAGAGTCGCATAGATGGCGATGCCGCACAATCACGTAAGCTCCACCGCGCATGCTTCAACAGACTTATATCGAGCCGTCCATGATCACCGTGACGCCTACTTCTTATCATGCCGATGTTTCCTGGTGTGGCTCACGTATCACTGACGCCCCGGTAGAATATTACACCGTCTATCTGCAAGCGATGCAACTACCAGCTATGCGCGTAGACATATCGACAACGGCTAACTTGACGGATCTACTGAAGTCATGGATAACTGACCGTTATATCATTATCATCTAGCACCTATTAGCTAATCGTCAGAAATGACTACTCTAATATAGTTAACAATATATATTATATATTTATATATATACTATATTTAATTTAAATACGTATATAATATAATATATATATATATATATATAAATTATATTATATTTATATTATATTTATATATATATATATCAATATAGTAGATAGTAAAATACTATATATAATATAATATATATATATATATATATAATATATAATATAATATAAATATATAATATATATACAAGAGAGAGAGGAGAGAAGAGAGGAGGAGAGGGAGAGAGAGAGAGAGGACGAGAGAGAGGAAGAGAAGAGAGAGAGAGAGAGAGAGAGAGAGAGGAGGAGAGAAGAGAGAGAGAGAGAGAGAGAGAGACGTTTACAATAAACTGAATATTGATGATATTGATAACTTACGCTTGGCTTACAGCAATTTCTTTTCATTGTCTTTATTATCAGTAAAATTCCTAATATAAATTTTCACAAACGAAGTAACAAGTTTGTAAAAATATAAAATGTCACTGTAAATTGTAAATATAAATTGTAAATTAAAACTTACATTTAGGAAATGGCAGACCACAGATAATACACTATGGGCAAACCTATCATGCCTGTGGAAAAATGAAAATGCAAGATAGAGATGACAAAAATGGCAACAATATTAGGCACCAATCATTTTGATCTTCAAGTTATTTAATTTAAATATTTAATTAAATTGGCAAATATTAATGTGCATTAAGAACAAATAAATGTTTATTTTAAAATTTTATTAGATTCCTAGGAAAAAAACACTTTTAAAAAAAATACATTCACGAATGTGTATATTGTATGCTGTCTTAAAATTTCCTCTCCGCTTTTTCGGAGAAGCACGAACAGTCACCTTTTATAATTGATTGAAAACAGGTACGCATATTCAATGGCGATGATTCCTACACTTTTTATTTAAATTTTACATAATTTTTTATATGTATTATGCAATATATTCTTTCATATGACTAATTTTCACAAAAAAATTAATTGAATTTGTATTCCGTAACTTTACGAACATTGTGTAGAAGATCTTATCGTTTCTATGAATTGGATAAACCGTTGCTAAGCACGAGCAGCAACGGAGTATAGGGAGGGACGCCTCTGATATATAATATATATATTATATATATATATATATATATATATTATATATATATATATATATATATTATATATATATTGATATTAATATAATATATATATTATATATATATATATAATATATATATATATAGCTATATATAGTATATGATATATAAATATGTACTGTATATATATATATATATATATATATAAATTAATTTATATATATATATACTATATATAAAATTATATTATAATATATATACAATGGTATATAAATAATAGTGTAGTATATTATATATTAGATCACATCACAGATATAATATATACTTTTATATATATATATATATATATTATGGCATCCATAAAAGTAAAATCACTCATGGAACGAGGAACGTGAACGACCGCAAACACGTTCTGGAACGACGGAACGACCAATTCAATTTTAGAAAGGAACGATGGAACTAGTGATTTTTTTTGAGGAACTATGAACGGGAACGACCATCATTTTTGTGGAGACGATGCCCCTCTCTCTCTCTCTCTCTCTCTCTCTCTCTCTCTCTCTCTCTCTCTCTCTCTCTCTCTCTCTCTCTCTCTGCGTCTCTCTATAATTTCTCTCGCCTCTATCTCTTCCTTAAAACTCTCTCTCCTCTCTCTCTCTCTCTCGCTTCTCTTCTCTCTCTCTTCTTCTCTCCTCTCTCTCTCTGTAAATTATATATATATATATATTAGTTATATATATAGTATATATATATTATATTACATATGTTAAAAAGATTTAGATCCTATATCTAATATATATTATATATATTATATATATATATATATATATATATATATAAGATTTGATTCAATTTTTTAGGAGTTCGGAAGGAACACCTGAGGTACCTTTTGAGATTTTCCAATAATTATTTCACTGAAGATCGCATTTCTCTATTAAAAAAATGTTAAAACTTAAGAGAGATTTTTCCCTTTTTAATTTTAGGAAAAGGGGAGAAAAAGTTTTGCAAGATAAGAATTAATATTTTTGTTAATTAAGTTATTTATTTATTTTTATTAAATGTTAAATGATTTTACATTGTTGGTATTTCAAGGGGGGGGAAGAATCTTTTATTTTTTATTCAGTTCTTCAGTGAGCGGATCAAATTCCCAATTTTATTCACTTAACATCGTCTGATGAAAAACATAACTGTTCTTCATTCGATGGTCTCTCATTAAATAGTATGGAGGGGCTTTTATTTATTTTTATAATTAATTCTTCGCCATTTAAAACTTATTCATCCCTTTCTTTATAAATTTCTTTTTCTTTTTCACAATACTTTAATTAATTCATTAGCTTGCGCAAAATGGTAGGACACTCAAATTCTATATTTAAGTATACTTTTGATTTGAAGTTCTTTTTCCATTTCTCACGCTTAAACTTCAGATTTTCGATTTTGAAAATGCAGTGAAAATATTGATTTTTGTGGGACGCTTAGATGTAAACAAACATCAGCTGACGCATGTAAACAAATGTTATATATGTTATTATCTAAATTAATTAATAAGTTAAATAATTCATTGAATATCATAAAACCTTATGTGGAAATAAAGAATAAAACATATGCGACAAAGAAGACATTTAAAAGATTTTGGCCACAACCATCATTAAAATTACTGGAACAAACTGAAAATTCAAGTAAATTTAAGAAAAAGTTACTCGTAAAATATTTTCCTGATTTAAAGCTAATTTATTATCAAAAACCGTTAAATTATGACACTTTCTTTAAATTTTGTTCCAGCTCTTCAATATCTTTGCAGAATATTTTTCGTACAAGTTAATTAATTTATAATTATATATACTATTTTCTAAAAGTAGCTAAGTTTTGGTATTTAAGTTTTCGACAAAATATTCCTTACTGAAAAAAAAAGGCAACCTCGTTTTTTAAATGTAACACTTCCTACCAAATTCTTGAGACGTAAGCACGTTCATGGAGGAAAAATAAGTTAATCGTACTGTTCCAAAAAATCTTCCGGTAATTTCTAAGTTCCCTGGAACACTTTTTATTCTTACTTTATTAAAATTATAGACAAAATACTGTATAGTGAAATGTATTAAAAGCACCTTAATAGATCGGGGAAGACTAGTATTGCACATTAAGATATTTTTGTCCTCGTACTCACGCTTTATTTCTACTCTTTTGAAATGTAATAGTCGGGCAGAGCCAATACAACATCGATTATTATAAAAAATCACAGCATAGATTTTAAAAATTTTGTAATGAAGCATAAAAAAAAACATAAATGACTAACGTCTACTAGTAAAAAAGCATTAGACTCGCAAAGTAACAAATGATCCTACAGGGTTTTACCATAGTTATGGTTTATTTTGGTTATTCTTATATTTCAAGTGACTGGAATTTCACTTTATCGTTCTTTGCGCCGTATCCAGCAAAAATATTTCATGGGCTCCCATTAAGTTTGTGTGTGTGTATGTGTGTGTGTGTGTGTGTGTGTGTATGTGTGCGTGTGTGTACACAGGACTTGACTTAGGTACTAGCAAAGACTGAGTGATTTATGTTCTTGCTCGCACTGATCAATAGACGGTTTGGGTTGGTTAAACTCCAGTTTTTTCCTTTTCAAAGGCTAATAAAAAATATAGAATAAAATAGTTATTTCGGTTATAAAATAAATAAAATAACAAATCTACAACAGTTGTAATTAAAATTTGTTATGTGTCACGAGGTGAATAAAAAAATACCTATTTGAGAAACGTAAAGTAATATTTATTGGGGTTGGCGAGTACTAAGTCCTGAGTGGCAACTAATATTAAATCTAAACTTGCATTAGATGCCTTGGATTTTCAGCGAATTTTGCAATTGCATATGTTTCCAATTCGTTCATTTTTTCACTTACTAATATTCTATGAATACTCATCTTACATAGTCCATTAAGCCTGTCCTGTTCATTGTGTTTCTTAGCCAAGTCTTAAATCTTGGCAGAGTGCTGAAAGATCTTTCAATAGTGCTTGTTGAGCACGGTAGCACCAGTGTAATTAATAAACAGGTTTTTGATTTGAGGAAAAAGAGGTCGGCTTCTTTAATGGATTCAGTAAGTTCCAAGTTTTACAACTTTTGTTTATTCATTTTTTTATCCAGCCACAAGGTATACCATAAGTCAGTTTCGGTATAAATTTCGCTGATATCAAGATCATAAAAAACTTCGAAAAGCATTTTACTTTCTCACCAAAACTGCTTGCGGGAAAGAATTAAACATAAGAAAATGATAAAGATGAAATGCTAGCACGTTGTTTTCTGAAAATCTAGTCTTTAAAGAGGATGAAAGTGAGTCAAGATAAGGCACAAGTACAGAACGCTTCCAATATTCAGCAGAAATTCTATCAGGATGATTTGCTTTATGCTTGTTTGGGATTGTACTTTTCTAGTGGTGCAATTCTACTAAGAACTCAGCAACAAAAAGAACATTGGCGGATAAGAGCTGCATCAGCAATTATTTGATCACAGTTTTGCAGTGGTCTTTGACAAACTTTCACAATTCTTTGGACATGATCACAGGCACTGCATAAGGTTCCGGGAGTTCCGGGAGGATGTTCCGAGGCCACATTCACAAGCCTATCCTACGAGTAGGTCGGGAAGCTGTGTGTCTCTGAACTGTGACCTGTTGTGTGGAGAAGCACTACCCTTCCTTCCTATTTTCTGCTACCTCCAAGACTGAATTTCTTCACAACTAATATTTTGTTAGTAAATATGATAAGACATATATAATGTAAGACATCTTTTTATTATTTTTGACTGAATATCATTTCGCCATATTTTATTTGCGACATTTAAAATAACAATGAGCCAGGACTCACCCCATGGAGTTGATTATTCACCCAGTGTGGCCCACACCACACTCACTGTTGTGATCCTGCTACATAAACTCTCTCTCTCTCATCCTCTCTCTCTCTCTCTCTCTCTCCTAATATATATATATATAATAATATATATATTATACGTCTCTTTATCACTCTCCTGAAAGTTAATTATATCTATATATAGTATATATATATGTATTATAGTATATATTATTTTATATTATATTTTAAATATATTATATTTATATTATATATATATATATATAATATAATTATTTAAATATATTAATTAATGATTATATGTATACAGTAATTAGATATATTTTTATATATATATATTAATTATTAATAATATTACTAAATTATTAATACTATATATATATATATATATATATATAGTAATTATGTATATATTATATTATATATATATAATTAATATATTATATTATATAATATATATATATATATAGATAGTATATAGTTATATAGTTATATAGTTTTATAGTTATATATAATTATATAAATATATATAATGAATAAATAATATATATATATATATATATATATCTATTTATAGTAGAATTATAATATTATATATATATATAAATAGTATATCAAGAGGCGACGGTCCAATGGAAGCAAGGGAAGCAATGTTTTCCTAGTAAATAATAAGATAACTACGAAAATGGAAAATAATAGTCAATCTCCAAACTAATTACTATTGATTATTGATTAATATGTAATTTATTCTTAATTTTAATCAATTTTTTTTTGAATAAATTTGATATCCACTAATAGTATTTTTTATATCACTTATTTTTACAATTCATTGTTCAGTTGCGTGTTTGTGTGTGTGTGATGTGTGTGTGTGTGTGTGTTGTGGTTGTGTGTGTGTGGTTGTGTATTCTTATTTGTGTGGTGTGTGTGTGGTTGTGGTTGTAGAGGAGAGAGGTATAGATGATGGAATCATTTGTAGTTCGTATAGTAAATTTAGTAGCAGTTTATGGTTATATATAAGACTATATACTGCTTAGAATACTGATTATAGGTTTTAGAGAATACTTATAGAGAGTAGTATAATATGTGATTGAGAAGAGGATAATGAATGTAATGAGTTTAAATTACAACGGATTAAGGAAAAGAAACACCCAGTGAAAATAGAAGTATTCTCTTGATTAGATGGAGATGAGATGATGTGAAGCAATGTAATTTGACTCAAATAAATTGATAATTACGGTGATCGTTCTTTCTTCTAACATATTACTTCTGTCTTCTCTTCTTCTTCTATGCCTATTCTTTCTTCTTCTCCTCTCTCTCTTCAGCAAGTTAATCTTTTTCTTCTATATTTTTTATATTATATATAACAGAATTTTCCTATCATGTAAAGTTAGTACAATATATTCATTCGACTTACTACTGAAAAAGAGTCGTCATTTAATATAGCAGCTCTCTACTATTATTCTGATAATATCGTGATTGATTTTCTTGCTTTTAGAAATATTAGCAATCTGTAATGTTGAAATATTGCTTCTTTCTCTGTGTTAGGGAGAAAATTTTTACAATCATTTCTTACATTTATAAGTTCACTTCTCACAAATTTACAATTACAATTATATTTAAAAAAATAAGCGACTAAGTAACATCACGTATGTTGGTTATATACTCAACTGTCTCATCAAACGTATTATTCCGTATCATGTTTGGAATATCTGGTCTCCTATTTCTTCCCATAGTCTCATAGTCTCTTGTACTTTATGTTTGCTAGGAGGATCACGGGTCCACGGGTAAAGTGGAGGAATTATATGCGTTGTCCTCCGAGCATTAGAAGAGAATCTAATGCCATCTTGAGTAATACCAATCATGGCAGACATGTGTTACTTCTTAGAAATCATCCAATGATGTAGTGGCGATGAATATTAAAGTAGAATTTCGCGAAACAAATATTCATAGATTTAAATTAATATTTCTATGAATCAGTAGAGAAATAGATTAAGGAAATATCGAAACCTAGTTGGTGAAAACACAACCTGTGGCTATATCTGGAAAACGTGATCTTATGACCCGAAGGTTGCATTTATGGTGGCCGCGTACCATGTTTGAGGAATTTAAACTTTACACCCTTATTATTCTCCAGGCTTAAGCCACTATATAGTTAATCTATTTAGAGAAAAAAACCTTTTTAAAGAAATAAATAACCAGTGCATTCTACCAAGAAGTAAAACATTCTATTAATAAGAAAGTAGAAGAAGTCAGATAACAGCATAAAATAACGCGTTAGGTAATCTTGTATACTAGTATATAGTGACGCTATATCTAGTATGATATTTATATATATATATATATTATATATACGTATATTATATATTATATATATATATTAATAATATACAGAGTAGTATAATGATATATGATAATATATACGCTCGAGATTGGCTACCCGATGAGACCGCTAGCCACCGTTGGTTCACTGATGTATATATAGATATAGGTATATATAGGTATTATATATATATATATATATAGTATATAGATATTAGATCATGTACCGTAGTACTCACGTAGTAGTTAATACCTCATTCCACTTAATACCTACTTGTCATATATAGGTATGCCTGTGCGTACATATATATATTTCCTAGTCAAGTTCAACCTTGTCCTATTTCCCGCTTGTAACTGGGGTAGTGTGCTCAAAACATGCTACGCGAAATCCGAGCCATCATGAGCAGTCTAGGGTATAAAATAAGTAGTAGCGGGACCCAAACACCACTATAAATATATATTATATATATATAATTATATATATAATTAATATATATACTATATATATATATATATATAATATATATTATATATATATATTATCATATATATATATATATATATATATATTATATATTTATACATATATATATAATATATATATAGATAACTAATACGAAAGGTATTTGTATATTGACTCATAGCTGAATATAATCATACCTATATATGGTATTAGTATATATTATTATGTTAGCATGCATTAAAATAATATTATTTCATATATTATTTCCCATAACATAACTGATACAAAGAAAGGTCAGCTCATTCACTTTCTAAGAAAATGTAGTTATACCCGTAAGAACTTCTAAAACTTGAAAAAAATAGATCTGTCTGATTTAGTTACTAATAGAATGATAATGTTACTATCATATAAAAAGTAGTATTTTATTTTTATTTTAGTAAGGGTTTTAATATATATAACAGATATGTATACGTAAAAAAATTATTTACAAAACGTTCATTTCTATTATTATTTTATTGTTTTTGTTTTTTAAATTGAAAGATTAATAAAAATTTGTTGACTTAATTTAGATTACTATTTATGATGAGTACCCCAATGTGATATTCAAAGATGTAAATTTTAAAGAAGCGTATATACGTAGTCGGTAAGGATGATGCCAAATACATTTTATTATTTTATTCTATGATAATTTCTTAGTTGTATATTAATGCCAGTATATAGGTTATTAGTATATTTTGAGTAATCTTCTCCCGCGAACATAATATATTTTATGCAAATAAATATATATATGCTTATAAATATATATTCTTGTGAAGTAAATTATTTTTTAAATAGTTATTTTTTGCTCATTATTGATAAAATTACTAAATGTAAAAACGTAAATTAATGCAATATGTATTAGTATACCCTAATTAATGTAGATAATAAATATTCTCTTTCCATAGCAACCTGGATAGTTAGCGCAGCTCCCTACTTCTTACCCTCGATCGTCTTGAAGATGAACCCAATATATTACATTCTTTTAACTTTAAACCGTTAACTGTTAACCTATCTCCTCCTTTGGTTTCTTCAAACATCCAATTTCTGGATCGTATTCTTGTTGTTGTACGTCTTTGAGTTCATATGGAATGATAATTTATTTTTATCCTGGGCATATATTACATAATTTATATATTTCTTATTTAAATATAATTTTTTATTACATTAATTGTATTTTGCAATGGTGTAATGCTGTAATTATTGTAATATTATTTTTATTATATATTTATAATTTATTAATTTTTTATATATGTATTATAATTTTAATATAATATACATTTATAAATATATATTATAGTGTACATAGTATACTATGTTGTCGTGACATAGTTATACGTCAGTCTTCCATTTCTATTCTTCTTTTTTTTAGGTTTCTTGGACATGCAGATCAAATATATGATCTGAAGGAATTGTTTGAGTTAGATCAGGTTTTCAGTAGACAAGTTGGATTAGCTCGTTTTTTTATTTTTTGTTTTTTTTTATAATTTAGTTTGTTATTTTATTTTATTGGATTATTTCTTTTACTTTTATACATTTTTGTTATCCTATTTAGTTTTTTTTTGTTTTTTTCTGTCTGTTTGCTTTTTTTTTATTATTCTAGATATTATCGTGCGTGAATGATATGTCTTTTGGTTAGGGTTTGGTTTGTTATGATGAATTTGATCATTTTTTAGATTTTTCAAGGACGTTTTATGTGTTTGTTTTTTTCTTTTTTGTGTTTTGCGTGATTGGTGTTGCTCTCTGTGTGTAGTAGATATGGAATATTTATTATTTTTAAGATTTTATTGTTTAAGTTCCGTAAATATTTGTTATTCGTTCTTCACACAATTTTTAAAATTTATTATATTTTATATTTGTTGTTTCTTATCTTTCTTAACAAGTATATATAAAATGTTTTTTATGATACATTTTCCTTTAAATAATAAATTTTGAATTTTCTTTTTAATCTTTATGCAATACTCCAATATGTATAGATATATTGTCTGTTAAAATTTTTATCTATTTATACTTTTTTTTTCTTATTAGTTTATTATTTAATTTACTTATATTCTGAAAATTTAATTTTATTAAAATTTTCTTATTGGAGAAACTAAAAAAATATTTAATCCTAAGAATTTTTGCGTAGAATTATAGTTTGTTTATATTTCAAATACTAATATATATATTATATTATTTATATATTATATATTAATTAAAGTAGTAATATAATTATTATATATTAAATATAATATATATATATATAAATATATCTATATTTAAATATATTAATATATATATATAAATGATATTTTATTATATTATATATTTATATATATTAACATTATACTAGGTATAATATACCCTAACTGGATTAATTATAAGTAAAACGTACTAAACCCGTTAATATCATACTCATTTGCCGAAATTATCTGATTTGCCCGTTCTGCACGGTCTGAGGTGGTCCGTGTGTGCAAAAAGTGGGCGTGCATGAGACAAGAGTTTAAAAAAAAAGAGCAATAGAGAAAAAACCGAGAAGAGGAAAGTATGTCACGGGAGTCTTTTTTGCAACCCTAGCTGGAGACCGCGGGACGGTGCAGGATTATGCACTTGAAAAGTAATCGGCGCGCCTTTGAGGCTTATCACGAAAGGCTCAGTCTACTTTCATGGGGGACGGTGGCGCGCTAGTAACAGCCCTCGTACAACGGCAACATAGTTAGCCTGCGGGCTCCTTAAAAAAAGACGGTATAAATGGGAAGATTTAGATAACCGTAGAGAGGTAGAGAAAAAAGAGAATAGGGATGAGGTAAGGGAGTTGTAACAAACACTCAAAAACATTGGGTTTGGGAAGCATATAGGAGGCACCACCAGAATGTGATATGGAGCAATTGACACACATTGTGTTTCATTTGCACATTACAGGACGTCACTTCACCGGTACATTGGCGGACATCAATATGAGGAAAACAAACTAAGGGGACCCCTGGGTGGACGGGGAACCAATCTCCACGAAAAAATAGGAGAGGAGCGCGCCTTCGCGCGGACGTTATGATGAGAATCCTAATAGATATATAACACTATCCTATGGGGAGCACATATTCCGCACCCCTTAAAGGTAGTCAAGGCCCATCCACTACAGAGTCAATGGAGTCCCTCAGGTGATAGACCCTGAATCTACCAGTGGCTCTGAGCCCTGGTCCGAGGTTCCTGTATTATTCAGCACAGTCATATAGATTCTCATTTTTAAAGTTGATGGTTGAGTCATCGGACGGTAGGTATAATAGAACTAAAAGGTGGGGGGTAATGAGGTATAATTAAATATAATCAGAACACATTAAAACTATGCAAAAGTGTATCAGTGTTATGCATGTATAATATGAGATATAAATTCAGAAAATATGTTTACACATTGTATATCTCTCAGTGTGTTTGCTCTATATTTAAGAAAACAATGCTATTATGTAACTGATTATTAATATGTAAAAAATATTAATGATTAATATAATTATAGGTATTTATGTACGTAAATAGGTAAATACTGGAACAATTATATTACATTTTCTCTTATCTAATGGTGAGGGGGGTATTGGTAGGAAGCCAGGGATTATATTTATACGCACTCTCAAGGTTAATGTGGGGTAAGGTCTCATTCACAGATTTTATATGCGTAAATAAAAAGTATAATACCTATTAAGGATACCATAAAATGGTAGCCACTATTGTCCAGGGGTTAAGATAAATGCTACGCAATTTATTTACGCCTTTTATTTTAATATATATTATATACATAGTATGATAATATATATATATAGTATATATTGATTCGTTTTTTGAGGAGGCGCGTGTGTGTTGGAGTTTTTTAATGCCTCCCAAAGTTGAAAATTAAATATTCTATCATATTATAAATGTTTATACCCAGAAATCCCCTCACTGGCAGTATATAGTTGCCTTAAAATTCTTCTTAGCGCTAGCGCGTGGGGTACATGGCGCTTAACAGGAGATGCCCGTGGCTGATATTTAAATATGGTTTTCCATTCTCCACGGCCATTACAGTTAATCTAATAGGAATCCACGTTTAAGATTCGTCACTAAGACTAGCCTACCATCATCAGTGATATGGTGTTCAGAGTTTGACCTTGCGATTCTATTGTATATAATGTATTGTGGGTTGTAGATATAAAATAGTACGTGCATATTCTATTTAGTATAGGTAATATTTCATATTATCCAATATATCTTTGATTGTTAATCTGAATAATGAATTTCTATTTTGAGTCATGATATACTATTTAGATGAGTCATAAAGGGATTGTATATTGATACGTAGGGGAAATATTTGTTGTCACAGTTGTCAGTTTAAATGTTGAGTTATTGTGATAATGGTTGTAGAGACAGTATTCGGTGTGAGGTGGTATATTATAGAAGAGATATAGTTTGTGTGGTAGCGGTCAAAAGTAAAATAGTTTGTTTATAGTCATAGAGAGTTTAAAATTGATTATTATAAGGTATTATTGTGATTATTGTGGTAGGTATAGAAGTCATGTTTTTAGAGTTTGTGAGTTTATTGCGATTTTTTCGTGATCTATGATCATCTGTAGAAGTAAGCAACCTGTATATAGTTTTATAGTAATTGTAAATTATTTATAATATTATTATAGGGGAATAGTAATAGATATATAATAATAATAATGAATTATAAATTATATTAATAAAATATTAAAGAATTAATAATGAATTTCATATAAATAATAAATCTTAAAAATGATGTTTCGTAATATATAATTGAGTAAGAATTGGAGTTGTGTGAAGAATTATGAAGTATATATATAAGACGTAATTGATTAATTAGTGTTCTGGGTAAAATTATGGAAAATGAAGGGGATATCGTGAATGGTAGAGAATGGACATATTAAATGAATCGTATGGTGATGTAAATGTGTTACTTCAAGTTATATTAGATTTATGTGGAATGAGATAGGAATGTCTTGGGAATTCATAGGTGAGAATAATTAAATCTATGTGATAGATTACATAGAGAGCGTGAATCTTTAAGTCTTTTATGAGTGGCTATTGAGATTTGATTGCTTTTAAGTGAATCGGGGTTTACTGTGAAGGATTTGCTGTTTAATGTTTTATAAAGAAATTAAAACAATAGATTTTTATGTAATTATTTTTAATTTTCTTATTTATTAATTATGTATTTAAATTTAAAATTTTGTATTGATTGGATTGAATTTATTTGATTTTAGTTGATATGTTTATTATATTTTTATTTTGTATTTGTTATTTATTAGAGTTATTAGAATAATTAATGTTAATGTATGTTGTCTTAATATGGATTAACTGTTGGTTACTCCAATTTTATTTAATACTCTTATATAGTGTCCTTTTATTCCATTTTATTTTTATGACTGATGATATTTGTGAGGAGAATTATTATGTCGTTTACAAAGATGAGTACAATTTATTTAGTTTTAATTTATGATAATAGTGATATTAGGTCCTGATCTGGGACTGGAAACAGGGTCTAATGCGATAGGATCATCGTAATGATCGAGCAGGGCAATGAACGCAAGTTTACGCCCTGTTCTCTTGACGGGGACGGGGGCTATTCCGGTCTTAATACTACCGGAAGGGGTGGTTGTGGTGCCCGAAGGCTCGCTCCCGGATAAGAAACACAGTAATTGAATATAGGTTTCGTTGACCGTCTTCCGTTACATAATTAGATTAGGTTGTGACCGGGTGCTGATCAGGCTTGTATGTGAAATGGTGAAATCAGTTGTAAAATGTGAGTGATGTATAAGGATGGTTAGTTATGCAATTATCAAATACTTGTGAGGCGATATAACGATTCATTCAAAGTTTTCAAACATTCTGAGAGATCGAAGTAGTTGCTTTGGGCTATTGCATGCTTGTGAGGAGCCGTAGATGCTTAATTGGCTATATTAGTCATTAATACGTTATGGTCTAAGAGAATGCAAAAAGAATAATATATGTCGAAGTTTCGATTGTTACAGTGTGTAAATTCTGTGTGATAGATAGTTTAAGCATAGGGTGTGAGCATAAATTGGAAAGAATGGTACACTATCACTCTGACTTATGGTAGGTGTGTAGGAGCGAAGCTAATCAAGTCAAGGCGTAATTGAGAGTAGAACCAGGTTATGAGAAAATTACGAGAATTAGCACCTTGGTGTTATATTGGGAGTTTATCGTTATGTCTCGCTATGGGAAATTGCGTATATGCTAATGTGTTAATATTAATGGTTAAATGATTGTTGCGTTCTACATAGTAAAGAGTCAATGGATAGAAATTAAAGTTAGGGTTGAATAATAAACATGGTTAAGTGATAGTTGGTGGGTATGTATATTTGTGAGGGTGTGGTAGGTGTCATATAGGCTTTTGTTAGGCTTTGCACATAACAGTGGTGGATAAATGGTCATAGGTATGCCCGGCTAGTGTCTCACTCTGTGATAATCACTTACTATTACTATAAGGTTATAAGATTTGTTATTGTAACTGCGGTGAAGTCATCGTAATAAAGTTCTCATATGTATTTGTGGAGAGGTAGATTTCAAATAATGGGATGAGCGGTGGTGTAAAGGCAGGGCTTATTAGCTTTTCGTCTCATGAAACTCAGGCTATAGAAACGTTAGAAGCTTCGTTCTTATTTGTTGTTTTTAATTTTATCCAATCTGAATAATACATTTTAATTATATGTTTTATACTGATTGCGCGAGAGTTAGTGATTATTATCCAGAGAGGATAATTTATGTTTCAAAATAAATATTGTTGCATAATCAAATTATAGAACTGATTCTCAAACTTCTTTATAGTATAAATACATCATTTTACACCATACCTTTCTAATTACGTCGGAATTCTTTTTTCAGTTGTACACGGAGGCGTTAGAGTGAACGTCAATCCTCATTCACGTAATGCCCCGCAATGAGCGTCATGGGACGAGGTGGGGTCGCAGTATCGTTTAAAAGTACTTACGGAGCTATTATATATACACAAAATTTATATACGTATTTTTAAATGTGGATTTATAAGATATTTATGCCCTAGAGGAACCAAAGGAAATAAATAATATAGATTGGTGTAATTATTGACTCACTTTTAGCTTATATATTAACTTAGATAATATATCGATATATTTTAAGTGATCTACTCATTACTATAGATTTAGTATATGATTAGACTAATAACTAGTATAAATAAGTACTGAAAAATATTAATTTATACTCAGGTAACCTAATAGTATATAGAACTAATAGGTAATATATCACTAACCGTAAGATGATAAGGTAGCTATATCATATAACTAGTATTAGTTATACGAATACTAAGTATTACTGTTTTAGAACCTTAATTTTTTAAATTATTTGTAATATATAAAGTATTACTGGCTAAGTGCGGGGCGTAGTAAGTATGTAACTAGGGAAGGTAGTTATTATAAGTTATCTTTTAAAGTATTTTTATTGATGATTGTATCTGATTAATTTAATTAACTGAACAATTATATGATGTAGAGCTAGTTATTCTCATATATTTACGTTGTATTAGTAGCTGGTATGAAAAATAAGTATTATAAAATTATTTCTTGATAATTGATATATTTATTTAATTTAATGTATTACGGGATTAGTTTTAAAGTTATATTTATCGTATATTCAAATAATTAGTGAAAAACTATTTTTATTAGTGAATATGCAGTATAGTAGGTTATTTTTTTAATATACGTTATTATTATTATTGTTGTATTATTTATTTTTTATGTATATTTTATTGTTTTTTGATGATTATTTATTATTTTTTATTTTCTTTATTTTTGTATTTTACAAAATATTTGTTTATGTGTGACCATCGTAGGAGACTTCAACTATATTAGTGGTCGGGGGGGTCACTATATTAGTTGCCAAAGTTTAGTCTCATATATCACTGTAAAATATTATGTTTAAAATATTATGTATATTCTGAGACATTATAAATAAATATAGTAATAGAAAAATTAATATCTATACTCAAAAATTCAGGAAAAATTAAGAAACATAGTGCTATTGTATATTGTTCCTATGAATTATGCAAGTGGTACAACTTACTTAGCAGAAGAGAAGCACACGTACGAAGAAATTCTTATATAATTAGGAAAATCAATAAACAGTTCAACTAGTAGTTATGATCATTCTTTAACGCCGAGTTAGTTAAAATTTGTCATCAGCGAACTTAAAAGATAAAGTAAATTCTATTTTAGATAACTAGATGGAATGAGTAAAATATTATATATATTATAGTAATATGTTTAAAAGAGAATAAATATCATAAAATAAATTTAAAAATGAAATAAATAAATATTCGATAAATAATAAAAAGTCAAAATCTTATTTAAAATATGAAATAAACACATAGACGAAATCAAAAATAGATTAATATATACAGGGAATAATTAACGAAATAAATAAATTACTAGATCCATAGTGAACAAATTTTGAAATAAAAATGTATTATATTAGCATAATGTTAAGAATTTACTTAAGATATATAGTTTAATATGCATAAGTAATCCATCAGTAAGTATTGTAGTTTAGGTAGTTTGCTGTTATGTCTATTGGACTTCTCTCATGTCCTTTTTGTATTTCTATTTAGGTTACGAGGGTATAGGGAGGGCTCTGCGAGTTTGTTTTAAGGGGATGTACTTTTGCAAAACAAGGCTTTGGTTAAACATGGATGTGTTTAATAAGTAAACTTGAGGTTTTGATGTGTCATGTAATTAGATTTAGTAGGTGGAATATTGTCAGTAGATTATTTGCAGTGTTTCTCGATCACAATAATCTAAAAGAAATATAACTGAACTATCAACATATTTCATGAGGTTATCTTGGGTAATTGTAGTATCGAAGTTATCTTATATATTGAGCGATACTGGATTTTAAAGTGAGAAGGTGATTTTCGATGAGAGCTAATCTGATGTAGTAGTCAGTTTTCAATAAAGTTATATTATTATCTTCTTACATTTTATGTGAGTTTTATGAGTTTCTGAGTCAGCAGGGGCTTGAATTGGAGAAATTCCAGCTATAGCGTATTGGCGGAATTTATTTCATGTCTCTTGTTATTATTTTTTTATTTTTTTATGATGGTGATAAATTGTCTTTTATTATTATCTATCATGCTTATTAGTTATATTTGTTTTTTGTAATATATTTTTAGTATCTCTTATTTTGTTAAGTATACTAACTATAAGTTTAGAATGATCGGCTCGTAACAGTGTTATTGAAGTTCACTGATACAGTGAATATAGGTAGTAATTGAGGTACTTCGTGACTTAATCATCCTTGCTTAGATTAGTTAAGTGAATTCTAGCGTGAACGTTGCACGGTGGAGGTATGATAATCTATCTTTTGTTCCTCCTACGTTTTCTTATCTTCTTTTCTTCTTGTATCTATCATTAGTCTGGTGATAGTAATTATCTGTGTTTTAGCTTTGAGAGTAGTCCGCGTGAGTACTACTAGTATAAGATTAAGTTAAGTAATATAGATAGAATAAATTATTCAATGATATATTAAATTTCGATTTTTATCTTATTGTTGATTTTTTTTTTATGTTAGTACTAATAATTGTGTTAAGTCAATCTGTCTATTTATTTTTGTTAGTATATTTGGGTTATTGTTATATTAGTGTAGGGGTTGGTGATGCTTTTTGGGGTCTTATATAGTGTTAGTGTCGGTTAGTGATTGTTGGTTTTAGGAATGCTATTATGTTTCGTACTATTTGTTGAGTGGGGATGTTGTTTAGGATATAGGTCTGAAAATAAAATATATAAATTTTTGATATTTTAATCATGAAAGACATCTTGAAGAAATTAGAAATGAACAAGTTATAAAATTGTTAGTCATAATGCAATGACATGGTGCTGTGATAGCCTTTATTGTCGTGTATAATTAACCCTCATCGCCGCGTCCTTCTATATGTTTTTCTTCCTCAACTTTTTTTTTAAGATTCAATATAACACAGAAGAGAGTAAAATGAGATAGTGCAGTAATTCACTAAATTAATTATATTCTCCGAGAAGAGTGTAACGCCCAAGTATTCTTCACTATCTGTTGAGTATATTAACTATACTAAAGCTACTATCGATCCCTCTCTTGCTCCCCTCAGACGTGAAGATAAAGTATCTAGTCCAATCATCTTTAATTTATTTATCTTATTTCTTTTTATTTTTTTATTATTTGAATACTTCCAAGGTTACGAGACTATAATAGAATGATAAAGAGTGAAAAAGAAGTAAGGTAGCTGCACAATTGTAGGTTGTTACTATTTTCTGACTGTTAGAATTTTAAATAACAGTCAAAGAGGCTAGAATGTCAAAGTTGTTCTTCCTTGAAAACTCGCTCCTTCGGTTCTATCTGTTTTCGTGTGCCTTTCTCTTTATGTTTTCTCTATTCCATTATTAGGATTGAGGTTTGGTTAGTTGCGCTCGGAGGTGAGTATGGGGTTTTTGACGTCGCCGTCTACTTGATTGACGTTTTGTTTATCTGTACCCTTGATTATGTTATTATTATAATTTGTAAGTTTAGTTATTTTTATTTAGGTGGTAGGTTGTTATGTGTTATAATATAGGGTGCTCTGTTTTATTAATAAGGAATGAATTGTTGTTCTTGTGTGCTTTGTTTTTTTTTCTTTTGCATTTTGTATTAATTATATATTATGTTTTTATGTTCTGGATCGTGCTTTCTCTTATTAGATATCAATAGATGTTAATCATAACAGTATTTATATATGTGTTCTCTTATCGTATTTTCTGTTTGTTTTTGGTTTATATCGTTTTAAGTTTACCTTTGTTTCAAAGCAGCTTGATGTTGAGGTCTTTGCTTATTAGTTTCAGTATTAGTCATCAGTCGTACTTATTATAAGTTATTTCTCTCTCTACTTACTAATTCAGTAATCTAAATTCTACAGATTATTGTGTATTTTTAACATGATAAAAAGTTAATAGTTGTTTAAGAGCAGTTGTTAGTAGATACAATGTCATATTATTTTTTGTAGGATTGCCATGCATGGTTTGATGTTCTTGTAAATAGAACACGTTTTGAGACAACGACTGGTCATGTAATGCCTTCAAAAGGTCCCACTTAAAGTTGAAAAATAAATATATAGAAAATAATTTGCACACAAATAAAAGTTAAATAATATTAAATTTTCTTGCATTGGGACGTTGTAAACGAAAATGAAAGGTGAAGGAAAAAAATAAATAAAAAAAATAATAATAAAGGGGAAAAAAAAATAAAGTGGGTAGACAAAATAAAATAACTAAAAATCAAATAAAATAACTGTGATATTTAAAATTTAAAAATTTAAAATTATAATAAAAAAAAAAATACCATAAATATATGGGAACTCTTCATCTATGCAGGTAGGACTGCAGAGACGATGCGCTGTAAGGATTAAACTTAACGTGGATGAAATATAATGCGCTAAAAAGTAGTTTGAAAATCTAAGATTAGAAATTATATAGTTAGCGTACTATGTTGTTTTTTTATTATGCTAATTATTTTGAAACTTTATATAACAAGATGAAAATTTAAAAAGATTTAACACAGGAAATGGGTCACTAAATTATTAGAAGATCTTCGCTTTAATTATTCACTTGGGATCTGGTAAATTACGTATATCACTGGAAAGAAAACTTTAACATACAATACGTGTGACCAAAGAGGGTATAAATAATAGATTTAGCAAGTAAACTTGTCCATGTGTAAACAACTACCTGCTTTGGATACTTTATTAGTAAATACCTCTAATGATATGTGCGGATGTTGGGTGTTCATCTTGCCAAATTTCGTTGAAACCAAAATATAACCCTATACAAGGCCCAATAGTAAATTGATAGCATTACCAAGTAAGCGTGCATTCTAAGCATAAAGAAGGAGGTAAAGTGTCATATGTCTTTTCTATGGTACTATGTAACAGACTATAATATATAAGACGAACGATTTTATTGTGGTCCCCGCTTGTTGAAAAGTTTATTGAAACTCTGTTTTCACGTGAGCCTTAAGTAGTAGAACAAGGCATCAGAGAAGCTCGATCTGCCTCTGAATTCAAATCAAGACTCACTTATGTTCGCTCAATCTCACTAAATAATAAAATTTTCAAGATTAAGTTTCATAGCATTCATTTTGTCTATTATTTCAAGATTAAAGTTAACCAATTTTATACCTCCTCTCAGTGTGTTATCGGTATTGTCTTAGATCTTATCGTTTTTATACAATAACTAAATAGGCTGTTTATCCTCCCCCCGTTGGAAAAGAAGATCCAATCATATAAGGATTCTCCATCAAGACGTCTTTTCTGTTTTTTTCCCCCCTATCCCCCCCCCCTTTGTTTTTTTTTTTGTTTTTTTTTTTTTTTTTTTTTTTTTTTTTTTTTTTTTTTTTTTTTTTTTTTTTTTTTTTTTTTTTTTTTTTTTTTTTTTTTTCTCCCTCTTCCCCCCCCCCCCCCCCCTCCCCCCCCCCCTCCCCCCCCCTTTTTTTTTTTTTTTCCCTTATTTCCCTTCCCCCCCCTTTTTTCCTATTTTTCCCCTTCCCCCCCCCCCCCCGATTTTACTATTTGGCTTCCGCAATTTTATTAATTCGCCCGTGGTTATGTTTAAACGCGCCCCGAAATAAAAAAAAGAAAAATATAGAATAAATTCTCCAAAAAAAACTCCCCCCGCCAGGAACGATTGTTGCGGCACATTTGCGAGTTAACTCAGTATACGATACATCCCTGGTGCCCCTTGTGTCTCACATAAGGATATTGTGTCTTCAATTTGTGAAAGCTTTCATTGGAGTTTCTCTCGTTTCTTTCTCTTCTCTGAAATTTTTTTCTATGGCGTTGAAAAGAAGTGCGATTTGTTGTCCCCTAGCACGGGGCTGTTTTCTTCTGATTCCTTGTATTGTTTAAAATTCAATAAATATAAATCGATCCCTATCGTAATGCAATAATATAGTGCTAAATTTGATTATTTACAGGTATATTTCTTTTCCTTTGCTTTTATTGAAATTGACTGAATTCCAAATATTCAGGTGAATATTTCTAACCAACATTTTAAATTTGTCCCTTACCATCTAATTTGGTACAGTATAATTATTTTATTCTCACGGTAATAATTCTTTTAACTTTTTCCGCCCTCTTCAAATTTTGAACTTTCAAGTTCTTTGTATATTTTGTGAATTATGTTTGCCAACATGTGTACTGGGTCTCTTTTCTCGTGTCCGATGGGTCTCATTGGTTATTATAGACTTTTTTCATAATTCTGTCCTTAAGTGTTATTTTTTTTTTTTTTTTTTTTTTAGATTTTTTTTTTCTGGTTTGAAGATGGTAAAAATGAAAACTTTTGGTCTTTAATATTATTGCTTTATTCCTTCCATGTGTTTTCTGGTCAATTTGTTTTAGTAGAAACAATATACTTTTTAATCATATTTGTACATTTAGATTTTATATTTTTACGTAAATTTTTATATTATATTTTTTTAAACTTTTTTTTTTTATTTTTAGATTTAGTTTCCTTTTCCTCGGGGCAAAATTGTTTTTTTTCAATTATTGAAAATATTTTTTTTATTTTATAACTTTTAGACTGAAAAATGAAAACCGAGTGTCGAATCACGTTTGTCAAAATAAATGTTTTAAATATTTCGGTAATTTCCTAGTTCTTGTATCTTCAAATTTTCTCTCTGCTTTTCCTTAGAAGCAGGAGCAGTCATGGTATACTTATATAGTATATATATATATATAATATATAATATATAATATAATATATATATATATATATTATATAAAAATTTAAAAAAAAATTGATATATATTAATGTATATTATATATATAGTATAATATATATATAAAATATAAATAATATATATATATATATATATATATATAATATATATATATATATATATATATATATATATAATTATATATATAATACTTATATATAAGTGGTTATATTATATATATTTTTTTATTATATATAGTATATGTATAATATATATATATATTATATTATATATAGTATACAATATATAAATTTAAAAAAAAAAATTTTTTTAGAAATTTCCCAAAAAAATAAAAAAAAAACCCCACACGTAAACCTTTAATCGCACATCTTTGATTTCGTCATTTACTTGCATCTTGTG
>JABUQX010021724.1:0-2500 GCA_015478945.1 Trachelipus rathkii
GAAGCTTTTGCTTTTTATTGCCTTATTTAAAAATAGGATTATTTTACTATGTAAATGGAGTGTGAAGATCATGCATTGGGGGGCGATACTGTTAACATAGTCATCACGTTTACATGAGCTTGTATTTTAAGGTGGTGATGTATGGTTGAGAAATGGTCTCAAGCAATGTGAAATAATTATAGATGTTTGGAGCGCTAAGCTTGTGATGAAATGAGATCAAGGTCAAAGCAATCTATTTTTGAGTGTGCATGGCATTACAAAGCAGCACGCAATAGATGGAATTTTAGGGAGGGAGTAATCATTTATATTGGTATTCAATACAATCTGTTAAGCAGAATACTACTAATAAAACATGATAGTTCCATGAGGGGCGTAAGTGGCACAACGTCTAACATTTTAATGCTGTTTATTGACATTCGAAACCTGGCAATCTGTATAACGTTTTAAAGTTTTGCCAACCTTAGCCGTTCATCGGAGATGGTGAAAATGAGAAGAGGCATAAAAGTCTCTGTGCAAGTAAATACAAATTCATACTTTAAACAGACTTTACTGACATAATATTGAGAATCGGCTAGGAAGTGCCATACTTGCAGAAAACATCTGTGAAAAAAACTTGTTATGAGAGTGAGCAAAGGCGCCAATCTTGACACATTATGATATACAAAGCTATAGCACATAAGTAAGCAAAGAGATGTAGGAAACCCAAAGTACAACTTCATAAATGGACATACTAATTATTTCCATAAAAAACTCATGAATTATAGAGAAAAATTTCACACGTTATTAAAGTTCAATGTGACAAAGTCGACAAAATTTTCGAGCCGATATTGGCTGAAAAATTCATTGCTCTATATTTTTTATTTTTTTGGAAAATAAGTTTCTAAAAAATTTCAAATTTTAAATTGAAATACGAATTTCCCTTTGATGTTTAAGAAAGCGTAATTTTATTGTTTAATAAGTCATATTGGGGTCCGCAAATTAGTATCGGCAAACAAAAGTCGGGAATACCGAACTATTTCGGTGAGTTCTTGAAGCGAATAGGCCATGCGAATCACTCCTGATAAGCGTATACTATGTCAAAGCGCCGAGCAAATATCTCGGCAACATCCTAATGATAGTATATAATTAATATAGTTACTTTTAACCAGTAGTATATATCTATATACTAATGTATACTATAGCGGATAAATACACCAATGAATTCTGTTAAAATAGGAAAGTATATATATATATTCAGTATATCCAAGTAAAAAAAGCTATATAAGTAAGTACTAATATAATTATTATCCGAGAAATTGCATTCAGTATACTGGTAATCAGAAACAGATAGTGGATAACGATAGAGTATTCTGGCACCAATGGAGTCGTCCAAGGATTGATATGAAACCTCGGCAGGAATTTTTAAGAAGAAATGCTTTAGGGATATGTTTTTAATCTATGTGGAGCAAATTTAGATTGTGTGCGAATGAAGATTAGAAAAAAATCTTTTTTTTAAGTATAATGTACACAGATATCTTTGCACAACGACCGTTCTTAAGTAGATTTTCGAGCCCGCTTAGTGCGGAGGTATATACAAGAGGCGATCAGTTAGACAGCTGGATTTCGGAGGCGCCCAAGTCCAGGCGGGAAAAGCTCAGGTTGTGTTCTATTAGGTGGGTGCGAATAGTACAGCCATTAGGAACAAATTGTATACATGTGGGTTTTCTTTCGATTACTTTTATACCTGCGCCGGTTCTGGTGGTACAAACACTATTTTAAGAGCTGTAGCTGATCAGCTCTAGGGTCTGTGATCGACTCCACAGCAAGGGCTAGACAGATAGCTTTAGGGGGTGAAATTATGATCTGATTCAAAAGTTAATTTAGATTTGCGTGAAGAATTCGGCAATGTATTTACTAATGTACGAAGTCTTGAGCCCACTAACGCAGACATATTCTAAAGGTTTTATTTATCCACCTTGGGGATAGCGGCAGGTTGGTCAGCACGGAAGGGCACACTGTCCTCAACCCAAAAACTGCGGCCAGGGCGGGAAGAGAGCATGCAGGTGTGTTCCGAAAATTTAAGGCCCGCCTGGGTGGCTGCACATTCATTATCACCAATAGAAGAGTGTATATCGGGGTTTCATCTTTTTAGCCTGTCGCGTCTGGTGGTAGGCAAAATTACTGGCTAAGTGATCAAGCGTAAGTCATCTGCTAAGGGTCTACATTAGGGAATCGAAGACGCAGACAGGGGAAAAAATCTCGCTATGTTTGGGAGTTAATATATCATAATATATGTAATGAATAAATATATCAATAGTAGTATATCTCAAGGTTACGATAACTCTAACTACTGTAGATATATATATGGATATAATATATAATTTATATATATAAGTATATAAGAAGAAGTCCGGAAATAAGGATAATTATATTGTACCTATATACAAGAATTATAATTCATAGGGGTCCAGGGGATTGGAAATTAGAAGGAAAAATAGGGAAGGGGCCTATACAATAAGAA
>JABUQX010021724.1:7500-20000 GCA_015478945.1 Trachelipus rathkii
GCTGAGTTGGTTGTTGCTGTTTTGCAGGTGGGTAGTTAAGTCCTCTAAACATGGCACAAACTTAACACAAATAATCCTCAATTAAATGGTTTACAGAAAACACATGTCCGTTTTCATCACCAAAACAAATCACTGCAATTACATAATTACCACCAACACCGTCAACTTGGTGCCACACACTCAATAGTCTACCTAAGCACAATTGCTATATTCCCCCTTTAATAAAGTCCCAAAATCCTTGAAGTAACACTTGACACAAATCTCTCATTCCTGACATAAACACAGATAGAACAACATAATTTATCTGCAAACAAGATATTGAAGTATTGGTAAGCGCTAATGTTTTATGGGGATTGCATGCCATGGCAGGTTCATTCAATGTAAGTAAACAGCCTCTTATCCAGCCAGGAAAAGTTTTGTTATCTCCGCTCCATATAAAATTAGGGTTAGGTAAGCAGTTTGTAAAGCCTTTAGATTTCGGAGGAAAAACTTTTCAAGAAATCCGGCTTGTGTTTCCTAAAATCTTATATGCTAAAGTCAAAGGCGGTATATTTACCAGATCGCAAATTAGCATTGTTCTAAAGTCTTTGAAGTTAGAAGAAAAGATTAGTAAAGTTGAAAGAGACGCTTTGGTGTACATTCGTAATATGGTTCAAGGATTTCTAGGAAACCATAAAGATGAATGTTATAATTATGAATGTTATAAAAATATGGGATGCCGCATGTTATTAAAGTTACATTTTATGCATTCACATTTGGACTTTTTTCGTGAGAATTATGTGGATGTCAGTGAGGAGCATGGTAAACGATTTCACTAGGGTATTCAAACAATGCTAAGATGATACCAGGAACGTTGGAATAGTGCTAGGATAGGTAACCATGTGTGGTCTTTGATTAGAAATAAGAACATTATTCAAAAGAGAAGAGCTAGATCCTCAAAGCACTTTTAAATGCAAAGTAAAGCATGTTTTTTGCATATTATAGCTTTGACTTATATTTTGGGGATATTAGTAAGTATCTAATCAAGTACATAATCTTTTTTAAGTTTCTGTTCTTAAATTTAAACCCAAATAAAAAATTGTAATACGTATCTGCAGTTAATCTTATTAACAAACCTTAAAAATGCCAAAACTTAAATATTGCAATAACTCTCAAAGTATGGATGATAAGAAAAAATGAAGGTCATTTCTGTGTTCAGCGTCAAAAAATATATGATTCAATAAAAATATAAAATGAAACATTTTTTGTGTTACATAGTGTGTATATATATATATCTAGTTTTGATATATAAAAGGTTCTAATAAGGAATTCCTTAAGCTATCTGAAACCCCACAAGAATAGCATCTCCGACGGTAAACCACTTCTAGAATGCATTTAAATAGCATAAACTGAGGAGCTTGCTCGCGTGACAAAAAAAAGATTCACAGAAGTGGAAGCCGCCTTATCAGCAACCCCTGGCAAAAGCACTAATAGTGACAATGTTGGCTTTTCAGCAAATAAACCTACTGAAGATGAAGAGGATATGGATATATTTTAGACTTTAATAAGTTAATGGCCGAAATTGCATTGACATCTCATTCACCTTCAAAGGAATCACACACGGGAACCTCATCGAAAAAAAAACTGAAGAGCCAGTCATCAAGGAGCAAAGATAATTCAAATTTGCGATGTGAAACAGGAGATGAGGCTCTACGAAAACATCGAGATGCTGCCTATAGAAGAGAATCTTTTCAATGTGGTTGCATGAAAATGGGCAAAGTTTCCATTATTATCAGTGCTGTGCAAGCAGATATTTATCAGCCCCTCCCTCATCATGGAAAATGTCAGGTATTTGTTTAGTTTGTAGAGAAAATGTAAACACACCCCAAAAAGGAACAGGCTCTAGCCAATACTAGTGAAAGTTAATGTTTTTGCATCAAATTTGAGAATTTTTGAATTTGAGAAATTGGATTGATATTTATCTTTCATAAAATGAAAAGGTATATTATTATTATGTCATGTTTGGATATAATAGCGTTTTTTTTTTTCATTTTGTCTTTTTTCAGCTATTAATTGAGGTCTCTTTCATTAATTATTTTATTCTTTATATTGTAGCTAGTTAAAGAATCTTCTTTGTAAATTGTAATCATGTTAAAGCATAAAAGCTAGTAGCTAACTTTGTTAACTTACTTACTATCTGGAAAATGGGAGAGATGGTAATACTTATTGAATAGACGCAAAACATAAAAAGTTATAATATTTGATTTGCTTATTATTGCCTTAAAGATAACCTATTTAAATTTGTAAAATAAATATACTTGGGCCACAACCACAATATGAAATAAATGAACTAAGGTATTGGGTTGTACAGGGAATGGCAATCTGAGTTGCCTGAGCATCACACAGAATTTCTAATATGTACTATGTATTTTATGTATATTAATATAAATGTAGTCGGTATCGGCAATCTAAAAAAAAATAGTTCGGTATCGGCCTCTTTTTCTGGTATCGGTACATCCCTAGTGGCGAGGTATGTTGGAACCGACTCGGCTGGGAGACGAAGAAAAAGTGGATTGAGTTAGTAATCGAATATGAAGGACAGAAATCGCGAGTTTGGCAGAGTCGAGCAAATAAAGGTGCATAATATGGTAGTGAGATGGCGGAGTTTTGTGAGGGGGTAATGGTGTGGCCCGCCTGGGCCAATGGATGAAACAATTACACTGACGATTTACCTAGTGAGGGTCCGTCGCGGTCCCTGCAAGCTACTAGGTGATTTCTGGACTAGGACGAAGTTCTTATTAATTAAATGGTAAGAAGCGTGGCGGTAAAGGCTGGGCTTTTTCTTTCTCGATTTCTGGTCATATTCTTCTACTGGCTTTTCTTTTCTCGATGCATGTACGGCACTTACCCCCCAGTTTTGGGGAAAAAGAGGAAGAGAAAGAAATGAACATATATATATATATATATATATTATATTTGTATATATAGTATATAATATATATATATATTATATTTATATATATATATATATACTATATATATATATATATATTAGTGATGGGACGATTAATAGTTATCGTCATCGGCAAAATCGGCATATTTTCTCAATCGTCATCCGTGAGATTTTTGCCGATTAAGTTGAACAAAATAATTACAGAATTTTGGTATATTTAAAACTCATAATATATAATTTAATAACTAAATAATAATTATTATTATTATTATTATTATTATATCTATTATTATTATTATTATTAATTATTTTAGGGATGTACCGATAGTATCGTATCGGTAGTATCGCCATTTTTGATGGTATCGTATGTTAAAATGGCGCGATACTTGCCGAATACTTCTTAGTTTTGGTGATAAAAATTATAAGAGACTTTTAGATTTCAATAAATAATCTAGTTCGATATAGATAGCTATGTAAAGTTTATGTTTTTTTTTTTTCCTCGATTTCCTTTTTAATCTTAGATTTTTAGCGTTTCTCCAACTTGGTCTTTAGCGTAAAATTACCTATTTGGACACTCATTATTAATAAATTTATACAGGATTTATCTACGTTTTTTAGTTGATAATAGTATTTTTTTTTTTTTGTTGTACGCAATTTCGTGAGAGAGCGTTGAGTGCGTGAGTGTTTTTAAATTTCTGGATTATTCATATTTTTAGATATTTGCTGTAAATAGGGTTTTTATCGTTTTAAAATTTAGGTTTTAGCGAACGATAAATTTCCTCATTTCTTCTACCTTTCCTTTTTTGTCTTATCTTGTTCTCGTTTTTTTTTAACTATTGCGTCTGCGTGTGCGTGTATGATAGCCGATTTGCAAGTTTTTCCTTTACTTTACCAACATAATTCAGCTTGCACGCTAACTCTGCATCCATGGAATACTACCGCTCTAACTCTCTAAACCAAATTTTATGCTCTTGTCTGAGACACAGATGGCTAAGAATTCATACTTCAACTCGTTTAATATAATCAAGCTAATAATTATTTTATAATTTCCGTTTGAAGGGTGGAGTAATGTGCCCTATGTATAATATAAAAATCCTATATAGCACGATCTCGAGAATCTTGAATCTCATTACTTCGATGTTCTTTGGCTTAAAAAAAAATCTTTTTCTTCATTCTACTTAAGATATTCCTTATGCTTTCTGTATGTTCTCCTAATCCAAGAACAGAATTTTCATCGCCTTTGTTTGATTCCTTACTACTGTCTCAACGAGACTGTTATATCTTCTCATTGCGTTACTGGTGTCCTCTATTTAGGGGATTTCAATTACACAACACTGAAGGTTGGGGTCCTCTCTACTGATTTAGGTGGGGGGAAGCCGAACTATTCAGTATCTCGTCAACGATCTGGAGGCACTGATTAAATAGCCTATCACCTTCCGGATCGTGTCCAACCGATTCTTGAACACACTTGATTGTTTCACCACTAGTCTTATCTCATAAATCAACACTTCGCTCTATCGTAAATCTGAGCACAACGCTATATCATTTTAAGTTTTAATACTTTCTAGTGTAGTCTCCATCCTGCACTATGCGGTTTTTCTGGCACTTTGATCGGGCGATTGGGGGGCATTGCGTTGGCTGTCTACGCTAACTTTAATTGAAGTGATTGCTTTGGACTATTAAGACGCTTCAGATTCTGCCAATAAAGTGGGAACTGTAATTTGTTAATTGGATGAGCAGGTTATCCTTCTTGACTAAATCTCTTTCTCCTCAAAATCCATGGATCGATCGTGCTTGTTCTCGGGCCATTCATGCTAGAGACAATGCTTAATCTGGTGTGGAAAAATTCTCGCTTCTCCTATCCTTGCCAAGTTTTCATTCAGCTTCAGAAGATCGTACAGGGATAAAAAAATCTTCGAACGAACAAAGCGGAACTTTCATTAAACGAAAATGCCACTGCATCCTTGTTCTCTCTACTGACAAATCTTCTGTGCCTCTTGCCAAAACCCATCTCTAACAACTTCTGTAAATCATCGATTTGCCTCCTCTATTCGTCTGATGATTCTGGTTGTTAATAGCTGCCAACGAAAAGGCCAAGTCATCTCTTTGCCTCCTATTTTCCTCTAATTCAACCCTGGACGATTCTGGTCTTCCTCTTCCTCCTCCTTTCCTGATCCTTTTTAAAAGCTTATAACTGTAATTTCATTAGTTTTCCTGGCATGGCTTCCGAGAAATCTATGAGCATTAGGACGGCGCATTCCTCTCCAGAGTTTTGCAGGAAGTCGTGCTTTCCGTGCTGAACCGCTCGTGTAAACTATATTCTCTATGCTCAGATCACTATGCACTTTCCTCAGTGTTGGAAGCGCGCATATGTCCATAACCTGAGTTCTCGAAAGAAATGATGCGCTTCTGATCGCTTTTAACTAAATCGCTCTTGGCTCTCACTTGTAATTCTTTCTAGATCTTGAAACCCTGTCTCAACTCTCGCACTTCTTAAATCATTCTGGATCTCTTGTAAATTCTTTCTGGTACAGTACGGTTTCGGTGCTGCAAGATCTACTGCGATAATACTTTCCATTTAAACAGATTTCATGGTTTTTCCGCCTTAGGAACTTACGGAAGACTTTGCGTGGTGCGCTTGACATATCAAAGCATTTGACCAGGTATGGGGAGCGCGTCACTGCTCTCCAAGCTCCCCGTCCTTTGGGTTTCCTTCTTCTCTTTGCTTTACTTATGTCTAACTTTTTTCAAATCATCACAATGTCGGCTGTTGTTGATGGGGCGGACTAGTCTTCTTTCTCTGGTCAATAGTGGTGTTCTCAGGTTTCTGTTTTATATCCAACTTTATTCCTACTTTTCAATCAATGATCTTCTCACCTGCCCATCTAACTCTGTCCACTCATATGTCGATGACTTGACCCTTCATTCTCAACTCATATCAATTCTGCTCCCGTTTTGTACTTCTAGAATGTGCCTCTCGTCTTAATACTTTCGATTCTATTCTCGCGTGATCTGGATAGAATTCAGGGTTGGGTCGTCTTCAAGCTTGTGAAATTTTTAATTCTTTAAAATACCCAACTTCTACAGACTCTCTCTCTCTAATACACTTAACTTTTCTATCTCTCCGACGGTTCTCTCGTCTCTTCCTGTTGACAATATAAAACATCCTTGGGCGCTTAACATAAACAAAAAAATGTTTTGAAACCTCAAATCACAATGGTTGCTAGGGCGGCCTCAAAGAGACTGGGAGTTCTGTTTAGAGCGTGAGACTTTTTTTTCTTCTCAGTTACTCCACCTATTATAAGGGTCTCATCCCGCCCTTGTTATGGAGTATCTGCTCTCAATATCTGTGGGGGCAGGGGGCTCTGGTTCATCCGCGTTTTGATAGGGTTCGAAGTCAAAGGACAAAGACGATTATAAACTGTCTGTACTTTCTAGTTTCACTTGACTCCATTTAATATGTTGCGCGTCGCGATGTTTGGTGCTTTATCCTTCTTCTATAGGACTGTAGACGGCAAGTGCTCGATGGAACTATCCACTCGCGTACCACCACCATTTACGACGCCCTCGTAGCACAAGGGGTTGGCCGGAAATCTAACTTCGAAGGCTCTGGCTATCCAACCTGCGCCACAACGTAGCTCAAGTCTTGCTTTTAAATTCTCGTCCCAGGTTAGATAGACACTGCCAACTGCTACGAGAAAGGATTGAACCAGCGTCTCTCGTATGAGAGTCTGCGAGTTAAACTTCCTGACGCCACGAAGGCGTTGTTATATATATATATATATATATAATATATATATATATATATTAAGTATATTATATATATATATATATATTATATATATATATATATGTATATATATAGTATATATATATATATATATATATATATATATATATATATATATATAAAAAGGTTACTAAAGGTCCCAAAAGTGAAAAACAGCGATTTACTCACCAAAGGTGTAGTAACATCTTGTTTATTCGAAGAGGCCAGGCTTCTTGGCAGGATAATTTTCCTTTGCCTGGTTCTTCCTCCTTGTGAAGGTGTGATGCCCCTCAGGGAGTTACTATCCCAGATGCTTTCTTCCTCAAGAAGGAGCCGTTTCATGCTGCTGAGTATAAAATAATGATAAGCATTTAAAGTTTGATCTATAGTGGTTGCGATCTTATATTACACTCTAGTCCGCAACCTGGAATAAAAGAAAAACTCCCCCTGCCAGATGATTACTTTTTTCTCTACCTTTTAATTGAAGGATTTACAAAATGAGTTTTTTTCTAGTTTACTTTACTAGTCATATATTTTTAATAGTTAGAAATTAATAATAATAATAATAATAATAATAATAATAATAATAATAATAATAATAATAATAAATAGATAAAAAATTATATTAAATAGATAATAAAAATCAAATAGAAAAATAATAATAAGGATAAAGATATGATTAATAATTACATCAGCGAATACTATAATTAAAAAAAATTGGTAATAACTATATAATAAAAAGACAAATATTAAAGGATATTTCTATTTTATTATTGTATTTATAGTCAGTGTTAAGCAATTGAGACTGAATGGGTATGTAAATTGGTCATAAAAACATAAAAAAGATGGAATCAGTCCTACCTTAATTTCTGTCATGGAAGTCTTTTTTTCGCCAGTCAGTTTTTGATTGGCTTTCACTTTTGCTCCTAGGGTTACTTTGAACTATACTCTTGTAGCATAATATAGATAATTCAATTCCCAATAGATTTTGATTGATTTTGTCTTCATGCAGAGTCCTACGAAAGGGGACAGCAAACTTCAAATTTCAATAGACAAAGCATGCCCCACCCACTATTAAGAGAACCCCTTTATGGTTTAATGTACATTACAATCCTAAACTATATTAATATATATATATATATATATATATATATAAATATATATATATAATATATATATATATATATATATATATATATATTATATATTATATATATATATATATATATATACGGTATATATATATATATATTATATATATATATATATATATATATATATATATTAGATATATATAATTATATAACTATTATTATATATATATATATATATACTATATATATATATATTATTATATATATATACTTTATACTGACCATCATATCTACCAGAAATTACTCCGTTAACGGATATTACAATTTTTGCCAGAAATAAAACAATTTTGTTTTATCAGGATCTGATTAGATAAATCAGAAAAAAGCATCAATAATGATATCCCTATAAAAATGAGAAATTATAGCGGTAAATTTTCTGGAGGTGTTATTTTAAAATTTGGTTTTAAAATATATTGCTAAAATGTTAAGAAAATCGGTAGACTTAAAACTTCAACTAACTTTTTGATACCATTTTCTTATTTTTAATACAATATTTACATGATTCAGATTGAACGGAAATCCACAATAACCACTTGTAGTGTGGTTAACATGTACCTTAGCTGTGGTAATTGTGGATTTCCATTATATATCATGCTTTCTTGGGTCTCAGCTAGGTTAAAAGATTCTACTGTGATGACAGAACTTTGGTTTTTAGGTCTTACCCATACACCCAGGTTTCATCTTCAGTTATCGCAGTATTGAACTCTGCATCCCTGTTGAATATTTCCAACATGTCTTGTGCAATTTTGTTTTAACTTCCCTTTTCCAGCAAAAGGCAGTTTTGGTACATTTGGGTGCCACCCTGCGCAGTTCTAATTCATCCTGTAAAATTACATAAACAAAATCATTTCTGATACTGATTGTCATCAGCAATTTATCAAATACCATTCTGGCATTATCAAGAACCTCACTTTCTCAATGATTTCTACATTCCAGCTTATTAACAGCCTTCCTGAATGATGATAACTTGGATGATGTACAGCCATTTTTAAACCGGTTGTACCAGTATTTTATTTGGGTAACAGCCATTGTGTTATTAAAAGCTTGTTGAATCTTTCAAATTGTTTCCAACTAAGTACTACCAAGCTTCTGGCAAAACTTGATGCAGTATCTTTGCTCAACACATTTCATCATTTTACACAAAACTCAGACATTCACACACAATAACTCACTGTGCAACAGCCTGTCAGTGACTGATGTGTTTGGCATGTCTAAGAAAACAACCTGTGTGAGCACAATTGTTCCCTGCAACTTCCACTTCAGTGCTGCCAGCCTCAAGTAATTACTTTGTGGGAGAGAATGAGGATGGATACTTTACAGACAGACATTGTATATAAATATGTACAGTTATTCACTCACATACTGCTATTCATGATATAAATTCGCAATTATGTAATAAAAATCTATGCAATTATTCATTCAATTATCATTAGTTTTCTTATCCCAATTAATGGTTTCCATGTTTCATACTGCTAATGAATTTGCAACTCTAATTTTCAAATAAGTGCTTAACTTAAAATTTTATTGTAATGAGAATTGATAATGTCAATGATGATATGCTCTTCAAATCTTAAAACTGAACTAAAAACAACTACTGTAACAATATTACTTCAGTCTCTGAGACATTGCAGCCTAGAGTTGCTTTTCTATAGAATAATGCGCAGTCATGATCCAACATTAGAACCTACCAACAAAATAGTGTTAAGACTTCATCTCATAAGCTTTATTCTAGGAGTGAAGCTCTCTAGGAGGCTGCTTCCCAGGATCTTCATGAGGGATCAAACCTGGGGACACTTTCCATGCAAATTAATTGCTATACTGTTCGAGTCACAGTGCTGGTAACTGCTAATTCACCCAAAATTTGTAATGATACATACATATATTACATATATTCACGTAACATTATTTCTAGTAGCTACAGTAAATACATACCCTTCTAATGTGTTCCTGGAAGTATCCAGAGCACTGCACAATAGTCACTATATTCCAAGACATTCAGTACTGCCCCACAATTTAGGTTAGTCTATAAAGGTTTGATAAAACTACTTGAATAATTATTTTAGTTATTTAACTTAACAATTTTCATTGTAGATTAACCCCTGTTATTTTCAGTTGCACTTTTTCATTTTGATTTAGGTCATTTCCACTCCTAAATAAAATGTATCAATAGACTGGAAGGGAAATACACAATATTATCCTGCTCAATGTGTGGATGTGCAGTTCATCCTGTAAATAAAGCAAAACGGTAAAGCATTCTCTTAATACAAATAATTAAGAAGTAAAATATTAGTACCCTTTTACAATTCAAAAAAGTGATGAAAAAATTGTGCTGATGGGCATTTTATAATTTATGAATTTAAGAGCAGTATCCAGAAGCTTTAGTACAATCCTTGTGGAGTTAATTAAGGTTGTTGAAACTGGCCTCGATATTGAAGTTTTTCAAAATGCTGACATGTCAAAATAAATTTAAGTAGTAACTACACTGCTATCATTTCATTGCCATGATACAAGGGTAATGTGTGAGGATACTGTAACACCTGAGAATGAGCGAAAAAAAATGATTGTATGTTTATAACACATATTCCCCACTGACTGAAACATACTTCAAATAACATGGAACATCATGGCGAACAGGTCTTCTCAATTTCTTACCTAATGGGACACCTTATAATGCTCTGCTTATGGAGCTTGCCAAGGCAAAATGGGAGGAGTATTCTTACTGCACAGTCGTACAACAACATTAAGATATGCTAGCTGTCAATTATATATTATATTATCTTAATATATATATATATAATATATATATATATATATATATATATTTATATATAATATATATATTATTATATATATATATATATTTATATATATATAATATAGTAATATATATATATATATAATATATTATATAATATATATTATATATATAATATTTATTATATAAATTTTTCCTCATCTTTAGCAACCTGTATAGAAGACTGGCAATGCTGTTCATTGTAATGACTCTTCCCAAAATAAGAGTAGATTAATTCCTATTTCCTTTATATTGTTTGAATCGGTAATTGAGAAGAGAAAAGTTGCAAATTATATGAAAAAAGGATTCCAGATTCACAAGATTGGGAAATATTATTGCAGCAATTAGCAGCATAGTCATGAAACATGAAAATCTTTTTTTATGTGATATGCCAATCTTATGTTTGTTAGGAGTTAGCTCATTCAAAAAAAAATCATATTAAAATGAAAACATATAAATATATATATATATATATATATATAGGATATTTATATGTAATACTATATATTATAAATATATTATATATATATATATATATATATATAATATATATATATATATATATATATAATATATATATATATATATATTATATATTATATATTATTTATATTATACTATATATTATAATATA
Source organism: Trachelipus rathkii (assembly GCA_015478945.1). Lineage (NCBI taxonomy): Eukaryota > Metazoa > Arthropoda > Malacostraca > Isopoda > Trachelipodidae > Trachelipus > Trachelipus rathkii. The sequence continues at coordinate 18,784 of JABUQX010021724.1, forward strand.
TTATATTATATATATAATATATATATATATTTTATATATAATATATATAATTATATATATTATATAATACATATATTATATTTATATATATATATTATATATATATATATATATATTGGGGAATTAATTAGTCTTTTTAGAATTTTTGGTACTGAGTCATTCACTGGTGGACAACATTGTGCCATCTCTAATCTAATATAGAGATTTATTAAATAATTATCTGTATTGTTTTGTAGAGGAGATGATTATTGATTAAATTAATGAATTGAAAATAATTTCAAAGCCTATTGTTAAAGTTGAATTTTTCATTTATGATAAAAACTTGGAATAGAGGTTTGAAAAATAAAGTATAAAAATGGTTTTAACTGCATATTTAAAATAAAAAATAAAAATATTTAAGATTTCTAATAGTTCTTTGAGAATATAGTAGAGATAGTCATCATTGATAACTGAAAAATTTATTTTCATTAAGTTTTTAATAATTAATGCCTGTTTTTTTCATAACCCTTTTTTTTTGTTTTTTCAAAAATTTTTTTTTTAATATAGTATGGATTAATATTGAGAAGATTACACATTTACTCGTAAAGTTTTTTTTTTTTTTTTTTGTGTAATTTGTTTTATGGTATAATTTATTGAATGGATATATGTGGTTTTATGTGAAGACTGATGAAGGATGATTCTGTGGTATAATATTGAATGATCTTAAATTCTTGTGAAAGTAGCATTTCTCGTAGTGCTGCATAGGGTTCATTCTAGTTCCTAATTGATGACTGAAATAACTGATAAATTGATTACTGTTTCTAAAAAAGTGGTTTAGATATGGAAATACAATGTGTGGTTTCTAAATTTTATACTAAGACAAAACTGGCTTGTTTTCTTAAACATATTGAGGGATGTTTAAATGTTCAGTGGAATTTAAATATACTTCGTTTTGGTAGAAATTATGCAAATAAATCATAAAATTAAGGTTCTTTATAAGGTTTATTAATAAAAAAGGGAATGAAATGAATTAAATTTTCTGGTGAGTTAAAATATATTTGTTTTTACACTAGTAAGTTGAAAGTAGTCTGTGTAAGCCAGAAAAACTAATAAAATGTTGGAAATACTACACCATAAAGTTGCATTAATAAAGAGGTAATCGATAAACTCTGTAATTTGATATTTTTATTCTAGTTACAAAGATTAATGTTGTTTAATAGATTCATACCCTTTAAATA